>PVKE010000619.1:112920-132532 GCA_004027555.1 Craseonycteris thonglongyai | reverse complement strand
GAGGGGAGGGGAGAGGACAGGAGAGATGAGGAGAGGAGAGAGGACAGGAGAGATGAGGAGAGGGGAGGGGAGGGAAGTAGGGGAGGAGAGGGAAGGAGAGGTGAGGGGAGGAGAGGGGAGGTGAGGAGAGAGAAAACTGAGGAGAGGAGAGGGGAGGGGAGGAGAGGTGAGGGGAGGGGAGGGGAGGGAGAGGAAGAGGGGAAGGAGAAGGAGGGAGGGGGGAGAGGGAGAGGAGAATGAGAGGGAGGGAGGGGAGGAGCCTTATAGTTCCTGGTACCCAGCTCACCCTGGGCCCCGCTGGCCATGTGGCTGTTCTGGGGGATAGTGCTGGCGTTTGAACTGGACTCTGGCTGTCTGGTCAATGCATGGCAGGGGGCTGGTACTTCTCTTGTTGTGGTATCTCATTCCGTGCTCAGAGCTTTGCCTCTGCTGTTCTCTCTACAAGAACCATTCTTCCCCCCACACACCGCCATCCATCAGTCTCTGCTTCAAGCCCCTCCATCAGCGTGGCCCCCTAGCCTCTGACCACCAGTCCCCTAGCTACTGAGGGTCCTTCCATTGTCACCAGGACCCCTGGTCCAGGCCCCCCACACAAGTTAGAGATCAGCTTGTCTGTTCCATTTCCCAGGCAGCCAGCCCCTGAAGGAGTGAGCCCCAGTCCTGCCTCAGGGACGGGGACCTCACCATCCACTGGTAAGGACCCCAGCTCCCGCACTTTAGGGCTCGGTCCATGACACACTCACTTGCAGGCACTAACTTTTTCTTCGTTTCCTTTTCCCTTGGGTTTGCTTTGCTCTCCTGGGATATGGGCTGTGGTGGGCAGTAGATTTAGAAATTGAGGGTAGAGTCATTGATTACCTACTACATGCCCTGCACAGTTCTGGGGGAGACAGCTGGTAGTCGAAAGACTTCCAGGCAGTTGTTAGGGGACCCCTCCTAGGTGAGGCTTCCTGGACTGTCCTTTCACTCTGTGCACCAAGTCTCTGTGACTGTCCCCCCCCCCCCCGCGAGGAACCATCACCCAAGCTTATGGGGTGGAGGACTGAGGCCCAGGGAGGTAAGGGGCTCAGCCGAGGTCACACAGTAGCAGTCTGGTTCTGGCCTGACGGCCCCTCCTTGTTTCCTCTCCTTAGATCTCAGCCCAAACTCGTTCCCTCCTCACCCCTCTGCTATTTTCCACTTGCGCATTTTTGAAAAACGCCCACGCCTGTGGCTGGTTTTCGGGTCACAGAGCCCTGCCAGTACCTTGGGAGCTGGGGGACCTCTGGCCGGGTTCTGTGCTTGTCCGGCCTACCTGAACTTTGTCTTGCTGATAAAACATCCCGTGGGGTGTAAAGTGACTTTGAACACAATGGGAATCCCCCCAAACTGCTGGGAATACTTCCTATAATATGGTCTCCTATAATGTAAATTTCTGAAAATGGGACATCTGGAAGACCCTAAGGTTTTAGAATATGCCACAGATAGAGAAAATGTAGGGAACCCCCAGGGAACCTCCTTATCATTGTGTGGAAAACTGAGGTCCAGGAACTGACAGAGCTTGCTGGGGGGCACAGAAACCGCCCTGGGAGGCAGAGACCAGACCCTTCCATTTACAGAGGGGGAAGCATGTCGGGCCAAGGGGTTGGGACTGTCATTAAGATGGTGCTACAGAGAGCCTGGCAGAGCACAGTCCTGGATAAAAATCTTAGCTGGGGGAGGGCAGAG
Source organism: Craseonycteris thonglongyai (assembly GCA_004027555.1). Classification (NCBI taxonomy): domain Eukaryota; kingdom Metazoa; phylum Chordata; class Mammalia; order Chiroptera; family Craseonycteridae; genus Craseonycteris; species Craseonycteris thonglongyai. Next base: position 130,825 of record PVKE010000619.1, on the reverse strand, counting down.
TCAGGGGACAGCACACACAGGGTCTAGAGGTGCCCAGACATAGGGAGTGGGAGGGAGAGCTGGCGGGCCTTGAACTGTCCCCATCCCACTTTTGAACTCGGTGTTCCCATCTGGGAGTCTGTGGCAGTGCTGATTTCAGGAACACACAAGTCCTGGCCCCCCCCCCCCCCGATTCACACTGTGGGGGTCTGGGCTTGGAGGGTCAGCAAGAGGTCATCTAAAGGCCACCCTGCTGGCAAATGGGTGGCTCTGGCAGTATGGCCTGGAAAGGCTGCCCTTTCCAGAGCCAGGGCAGGGGGATTTCCACCACTGGGGCAAGGTCTGGGCTGGGATACTGCTCTCATCAGGGCTTCCAATGGAGGGGGGCCCGCCCCACAGTGCTCAACCAATCCCTGGGTCTCACGCCAGTTCATCTGCATGCCCCACTTCCACTGGCTACCAGCACATAGGCAATTACCTTGGTTCCCTTGCTGAGGGGTGACAAGGGAAAAGTTGTTGGGTGGGCCAGATTGGGGGGCTGGGCTAGAGCAGCTTTGGGAGGCTAGGCTAGGGGTGCTGGGTTCTGGGGACCAGGCTCTGGGGGCCATTAATAGAGGATTGGGCTGGGCTCTGGGGGTACTGACCTCTGGGCATGCCAGACTGGAATGCCAAGCTGGAGGCCTAGGTCCTGAGGGGCTGGGCTAGGCTGTACCTAGGTTCTGAGGGGACAGGTATCTGATGGTGCTGGGTTCTGGGCAACCTGCCCCAGTCCCAAGTCTGCAACACAAAGGACTGCCTGACATGTGGAGAAGACTTTGGTTATAGTGCAGGTTCTTCCTTTTTCTCTAAGGTTCCATTAAATCCTCAAACTCCCCCTTAACCTGACCCGTTAGGAATGATTCAGAGAGGGGAAAATAGTGACCAAAGGTCACACAGCTAGGATGCAGCTGCATAACTGGAATCTTGTCCCCAGTCCTAGTCCCCACTCCCCAAGGCTGGCTCCCTTCCTCCAGGGAGGGCCTGGAGGGGGGCAATTTCATAATTTTAGCTGCCTTGTCTCAGGGCCTTGTCTTGGGTTCCTTCGCAAAATGAAGAAAAAGAAGAAGATGATGATAATTTTAAGAGAATCTAAGCACCTTGGTTTTTGCCTTAGATCTAGTGGTGTCACTTTTGTGGGCTCCACGAGTTGTGGGGCGGTGGGCTCGTGGCTGTGTTTGTGTGTATATGAGTGTGTTCATGCTTTTGTTCCTGGCATTTTGGTGGGTGAGATAAGGGGAAACAACAGAACGGCTCAGAGCAGCAGGCAGATAGATAACAGCGATATGACTCCTTTACCACACAGGCCTATCGCCCTTTTTATCACAGTTCCCTTTTCTTTCTCCCAGGCCCCCACCCCCAGCCCCCAAGCAAGGAACAGAGGGCTGGGGCCTCCCTCTCTCAGACTCCCTCCTGCTGTGTCCAGCACACCCAGCACCCTGGCCCAGAGCTCCTGGCTAGAAGGGGCAGAGGTCCCAGGGGTGCTTGTCACCATGTGGACTACAGCAGTGACACATCTGCCCTTACAGAGCAAAGAACCTGGCTCCTTCTCATCAGCTCACAAAAGGGACCCGAGAGGCAATGGCTCCCCATTTCATGGATGAGGACGGGGAGGCTGAGAGAGGAGACTTGACAAGGGTGGGGTGAGATTTGAACCTGGGTCACAAGGCTGGTGGTCTGGAGAGTGGGTGTGGAGCTCCTACCTTGAGAAATTCTTTCCGGGTGGGCACAGCTGGGGAGCAGAGGGTATGGAGCCCTCAGGGAAGCCAGCCAGAGCCCAAGGCCTGCAGAGTAGATCTTAATGTCTTCAGCCTCATTTTACAGATGTGGAAACTGAGGCTCAGCACTGGGCAGTGCCTGTGAGCCACAGTGACAGGGCAGGCTGTACTTCCTAAGCATTCCCTCTGGCTCTGGTAAAAATGGGGGGCAGTCCAAAAAACGATCTCGTAGGACCGTAGGACAAATGTTTCAGAACCACCAGCATCACTGTGGGATAGGATGGGGTCCTGGAGTTGTTTGCCAAAAACAGTCCAGGAAGAACGCTGCTGGGATTCATGGAGCGTGTGTAGCTGGCAGCCCAGGGATCCTCACCCTGCACATATATGACTCCCAGAGCACCCCTGAGCTGTCCCCATTTTTCTCCCATCTCATTCCTCAAAAATCGAGGAGGCTGGAATTGTGATTATGTGCATTGTTAGGGTGAAGAAAATTGAGGTTCAGGGACATTGTCACTTGCCCAGGCCACTCACACTGAGGGCAGGAATCAAACCCCAGTTGTTCCACTCCCCTGCCTATGCACTAGAAATAGTTAACTTCCCTTAGAATACTAAAAGAAATCAAAACCCAAAACACAGAAAGAAGCCAATTTTATCACTAAAGGAGCCAATTTTCTGGGGGCAGGTATAGAGGCACCTACTGTCCATTGCTCTTGGACAGAACTGCTTGACCAGACCTCTAATCCAGAGTCTCTACTGCTCCCTCCCATGCTGTGTGGCCTTGGGTGAGTTACTCAACCTCTCTGGGCCTTGAGTCTTTCTCCAAGGAGAAATGAGGTCAGAAGTATCCTTCCCAGGGTCGCTGGGAGGACTCTACAGGATTACACAGGTTGAGCACAAGCCTGGCATACAATTAGCACTGAGTAAAAGGGAGCCATTACCTAACAATGGCCACCATCAGGATTATTATAATTGAGGAGTTCCAGAGCCCTCCCAAAATGTCACTGACTGCCCACTCAGGTCTCCTGCCTCTGGGCTCACAGAGAATCTCATTTCTTAAGAGTCACTTTAAAAATCAGTGCAGAACAGGGGGAAATGGCCAGCTGCCCACTGCCAGCCAGGAACCCCGCAGCTCCTCCAGAGGTCTCTCAGCAGTGAGGAAGGTGGGCTGGGCCTGGCCACTGCTCCAGTGGGCATGTAAGACCACCAGGGCCTCAGTTTCCCTTCCTGCATAGCTCGGGGTTGGCTGTCCCTCTGCAGGCGCCAGCCCCACTACAGCTGCCTCACCTGTCCCTCACCAGGAGGATTAGCCACACACCAGCCCTAATCGCCGCTAATCTTGCCATCAGCGCCGGATCTCGGATCAGCTGAAGAAGGAGGCTTTATCCAGACAGATGTGGAGATGGCACCTGAGTCCCATCTGTGTGCTGCTGTCACTCGTGGCAGCTGGGCCAGCCACAGAAGGCAGGATGGCTGGAGACAGGGTGGGGAGACAACCGGGAGTCCTCCCCTTCCCCAACGGGCAAATGGTGTTCTGCGGTCCCTCAACATTTATTGGACACCCACTGTGTAACCAGATACTGTTCTAGGTGCCTAGGAGGCAGCAGAGACCCGAATAAGCAAAAGTCATGCCTTTGGGGGCACTGCATCCTTTCCATAAGCCTGGGCCCATATGACAGATGAGGAAACTGAGGCACAGAGCTATGCACCAAGAATTAGAGCCCAGGCAGCTGGGTTCAGACTCCTGGCTCTGGCAAGACTTCAATTACCCCAGCAGAGGGCTTGCCTTGCAGGCCCGGGCACCGTTCCCTTCAACGTGATTCCTCCTTCTATGGGAGGCCTGCTCTGCCTGGCCAGCCCTGCCCCTGGGTGCTGTCTTTGTGCTGAGGCCTGAGAGGTGCAGGCTGGATGCTCTGAGGTGCATGGCCAGCCTGGGGGCCAGGAGAGGCCGGGAGAGAGCGCCAAGGGCTCCCCTCCCAGGCCCCCACCCTCCTCCCCTCCTCCCTACCTTCTTTTTCAAAAACATAATTTATCTGTGTATTATCAAGAAATCCAGACACTTTAATCAGTGAGCTATGAAGTCAGAATTTCCATTCTTATCTGCGGGAGGAGTGGAAATGGAGGAGATAGGCTCGGGAGCGGATCGCTGGTGGGGAATGTTAATGGGTGGAGAGGCTGGGCTATTGGCCACAGAGCTGTGGTATCTTCCCCATTATCAAGGCCGTATCTCGCCAACCATCTCAGCGCAGTAATGGGGCCAGTTCAACTTTCCAAGTTATCACAGGAGCTGAAACCTGCGCCCGCCAGAGGCCCGGACCGGGAGACAGTTAGGGGCAGACTGGGCTTCAACCGGCAAAGCTGGGAGGGAGAGGGGGACCGTTGGCCTGGCCAGGGCTCCCAAAGGCCTGGGTGCACGCTGACCCGCAAGACCACTGAAGTAAACATAGGGGGTCCCTCTGCTCTTTTGGGAAAAATGTTTGGTTTGGGTGGAGCCAGGTGTGGACATGTGGTATAGGAAGGGAAACTGAGGCAGGAGGTTACCTCAAGGTCCCAGTGGGGCTGGGTGGCCCCAGATTCTCCTGAACTGTGCCAGGCCCATGAAGTGAAAAGAAGGTCAGTGGTGTGAGGGCATGGCAGGTGGCACTGGGAGCAGGAAATGTCAATAGGGTGGGGACATCACAGTGTGCTAACCTAAGGCTTAGCTTATACTTCACAGCCCCTTGGCAGCCTGGGGAGCCTGGGGTATGCTCAGTGAGCCCCTTTAAATGCTGAGGGCTTCCCACCTTCCCTCAGGGCCTCTGCATGAGACAGAGATATGCCCCAAGAGTTAGTGCCCCAAGAGTGGGGCACCCAGGACTCATAAACAGAACACCTCTGTCCATTCAGAGGCAGGGGTCCCCAAATGCACTCATTCCAAACCCCTGGGATGAGTGGTCCATTCAAAGGACAGCAAAGGTGTGGTGCATGGGTCTCACCCCAGGACTCCTTTTGTCCGGAGCTCCTAGCTGACAATGGAGGCTCTAGTTGCTCTCCTGCAGCTGGAAGGCTGGGCAGCAGCCTCCTTGGCTCAGAGAAGAGAAGGGACTCGCCCAAGGTGATGCAGCCAGTGAGGAACAGTGTGGAGACTACAGCAGAAAATTGCCCGGAACCACAGGAAAGCTTCGGTTTCCTGGACTTGAACTTGGATGTCGCCAGGCTTGGCAGGGAGCACAGAGCTCTGCTCTACACTAAAAACTACCACTATAGCCATTTTTTCCCTCCTTTCTCCAGGAGCTTGCTGCAGTCCTAGGTCTGACCTTTAAACTCTCTAGCCTCAGTTTCCTCTCTGTGTACTGGGCTAGGCTAATCACTGAGCCTCCCTCAAAGGCTGCTGTAGGGAAGGCTGTAAGCTAATGGCTGTAAGTCCTGGGCATAGCAGGGGCTTAGGAAATGCTGTTATTGTTTGCTGAAATGACCAATGAAATGATCAGCAAGCCTGGAGTGATCGGGAGATGAGCTTGGGGCCCCAGATAAGCTAGGGGTGGATGGGGGAGGCCACATGAGGCCCTATAGCTGCCCACGGCTCTGAGTCTCAGCTTTCTCTCCTGTCTTGAGAGGCTGAGTGCCTATTGCCAGAGCAGCCCAAAGACCGGCTAAGGGGCAGCCCTAGCCCCCCCCCCCCCCATCACTCCCTGGGGGCTGAGAATCCAGCAATGCCCAGGATGGACCCACCATCGCCTGTAAGATCAGGTCCCTAGTAGGGCCCCTCCGGCAGCTTTTTCCCTATCCCCACTGCAGGAAGAAGCCAAGACCATCTGTCCTTGGGGGTCCCTTCCCTTCCAGCTCCTTGGGTCTGACTTTGAGGGTGGGATTTGTTGGAGAAAAGGGAAATTGAGGCAGGAGGCTGTGATAGGCAGATTGGGAAAGCTGGAGGCCTTAAAGTCAGACACCAAGAGGAACTGTCAGGAAGAACAAGGGAGCCTGGGGAGAGGAGAGGTGTCCTGTCTTCATTTTAATTTTGTCAAACAGCACACATGACACACCAGCTCTGGCCTACGCGGTACTTCCTATGTCAAGTCTCAATGAGGTGCCCAGTGATGTCTGTTCCATTTTGTAGGAGGAAAGTGAGGCTCAATGACTTGCATGAAGTCCAGGTACCTCAGAACTCAGCCTGGTGTCCCTATAACACCCCCATCTTGCAGAGGTGGAGCCAGGCTCAGGAAGGTGAGATAACTTCTGTATACCTACAGAATCTAAGAGCCTTGACCCTAGAATTCTACCTGTCTGCAGTGGTAGCACCCACAATCAGAGACACCCCCTGTGGCCTCCCTTCCTTGCCAGGAAGCAACACACCTGCCAGTTATAGGAGTACTGGAACACAGGCACCCACCCTGGGAGCTGGGGCAGGGCTCACACATACCACCCCATCCATCCCGTCTCCATATCACTCGTGTGCTGTGTGACCCTGGTGCAGCTACTCACACTCTCTGATCTTCCATTTCTTAGTGTGCAAAATGGGATGAGAACCACAACCTGAGCAGGCAAACGGAGGGGATGCCTGGAAAGCGCTTAGCGGATAGCATGCTCAGACGCTGGCTGGCTAGCTGGCTGGGTCTTGGTCTCCACCCCAGTTCCTGGACTGGAGGGACCAGGAGCAGCACCAGGACTGGGCTCAAGAAAGCTGCACACTAGCACCCCATCACTTCTTTTACAGGTGGGGAAACCAAGGCTCTGAGAATCCACAGCCTGCCGGCTCAGGAGAGGCAGAATGGAGGGACAGGAGGCCAAGGGGAGGGCCTGCTTATCTGCCTCACTGGGCTCTGGCCCAAGGTCAGCTGCCACATTCCTGGCCCAGCGGGGCCCCTGTCTTCTCCCAAACACGGGGCTGCTAGGAGGGGAGGGGGGAGGGGAGGAGAGGGGCTGAAGAGGTTCAGGAGGACACACGACAGTGGTGAAGGTGGCATAGGGGGCTGAGCAGGCACTGCCCAAAGAAACCTCTGCCTACCTTTGGGGTCCTCCTGTGTCATGAGGCCTTGAGCTCATCACAGTCTCCAACAGCCTCAGTTTTCTCGCCTATAAAATGGGTCAGTCAATAACAACGATGATCATCATGAGAGCAGATAAGATACCTGGGCAGGAAAGGACTGAGCAGGCTTGGATGTGAGGCCGGCCCAGCCCAGGGAGTGGTAGAGTCAGGTCACTACTGCCCACAAGGCCCTCCTTTTTCAAAAACGAACACCCCAAGGCAAGGAAGGCAGGAGGCAGGGCTCTGTGTGAAGTGACCAGCCCTCAGGACTTCTGGCAAAACATCAGTAATGCAGGCAGCAGATTTCAGGGCCACAGCATCCACCAAGGACAGAACCCCGGGACGCCAGGAGAGCTCAGTGGTTGAGCGCTTGTCTCGCAAGTGTGAGGTCTGGGGTTTGATTCCTGGCCCCAGCCCGTGCAAACCCCATATGCTGGACTGTGGCACAACTGGTAACTGTTGGGATGGCTTGGTGGCAAAGGTTCTCATCTCCCATGTGGGAGGCTCCCACTTTGGTTCCCGCCCCAAGCAGTCCCATATCCACCTGTGTGGAATGAAACCATGTCACAACTAATGATGTACAACTATGGAGACTGTTCCGGGTCCTCTCCCTTCTCTCTCTTCTTTCAAACAATAAAAAAACTTGGGAAAAAAAAGAAAAAGGAAGGACACAACCCTGGGTAAGCACTTCGCAGTTTGCATCTGGGATCTTGCGGACTCTACATAATATAGGCCCCGGGAGGGAGCTGTTCTTATTAAGCTCCTTCAAAAGTGAAAATTGAGGAATGAGAGAAGCCACTTGCCCATAAGGTCACAGTGAGGCCAGGACTCAAGGCCGAGCAGTAGCTTCCACTGCTCTGCTCCCCCACCCTGGAGGTGAGGGCTGTCCTACAGTCCAGAGCCCTCAGAGGATGGCCCAGGCCTGGAGCTCAAAGCCCTGGCTCCTTGCTATGAGGGATGGGGTGGGGATGGAACCCTTAGGTCCCCAAGGGAAGGGTCTCTATCCTCAGCCCACCTGGTGGCCCCTTGGACAGCTAGGATGGATGGTGGGAGCAACATGTCACCCAGCAGTACACAGCCCAGGTCCCCACCCGATCTGGGACCTTGGTCATGCTCCACCCGCTGCTGTTCATCGACACCTCCTGTGTCCTGGGGTGCTTGAGATCAGAGCACAGCCACTAGAGTGGGCGCTGTGTCATACACACCCTACAGACCAGAGACCAGAGCTGGGAACAAAGGAGACACTGGCCAAGGCACTCAGATAGGAAGCCGTAGGCTGCAGCTGAACCTCTGACCCCACTCGGGGTTTCAGGTCAGGTCTACATGCTGAGATGAAAGGTTAGGGTGGGGGTGGAGGCTGAGACCCAGGCCTCTTTTAGAGCTAGACCATCCCCCCATTTCCTCCTTAATCCAGGGCAGGACTCAAGTCCCAACCTCTTGTGGCCTTTATGTCCTTGTTTGAAAAGTAGGGCATTTGACTGGGATGTGCCCACGAACCAGTGGGCAAAGTGAGGCGGAGATGGAGCACCACACAGCTGCTGCCTGGTCCCCTGCCAGGAACCACTAAGTCTATCTTCCTGTGGAGACCCCCTCTTTTCCTGTACCCGCTCTCCCAGGCTGAGATGGGCCCACGGCTCCCCTGGCCCTGTCAACTACTGGCTGGGGACCCTTGGCAGGCCCACCTTCCTCTCTGGGCCTCCAGCTCCTATTTCATCTATGAAATGTGCACAGGGACACAGGAGACTCTGGGGTCCTCTCTTTTGGCTGCCTGGCCCTGTGGCCCCTCAACTCTGTCCAGATTCATCCAGAGCTCAGGTAGGGAGGTGAAGAGGTGAGTAGGGGGCAGAAGAAAATCATCGACCGCTCCCCAGTGCCGCCCCTCCTCTTTTCCTCTCCTCTGACAAAGGAGACCCCAGCCCAGAGAGGGTAAGCAATGTGCTATGTTGCACAGCCTTGGTACCATTGGGCAAGACGTGGTGGGAATGAATAGGAGGGGAAGGCCAGCCAGGAAGAGGGGTGGCTGGTGACCAGGGGCTGGCTGGCACAGTGAGCTCTGTGGGCCACAGGGTTGGGGAGGGCGTGGGGGCACTTCTTGGGCAAGGCCCTGCATGTGTTTTACTCTGGGAGAGAGTTTGGGAAAAGAGATTTCTCCACCTCATATAAGCTGGAAACTACAGATCTGACCCAACCAACCACAGAGACACTGCTGAGGAGGAGGAGGACGGTAGGTGGCACCCGTTTCAGATCACGTGTATTCCCCGACTCTCACAGTTGTGCTCAGGGGCCCGCAAAGCCATCAGCCACATTCTGTGGATGGAGAAAACCAGGCTCACACGGGCAGGCACTGCCTAGTCCCATGACCAGTAAGTAGCACAGCCAGGATCCCAGCCACTTTATGCCCTGTAGCCATTAAATCATTTATCTGACAGAGTTCTGGAAGGCCCACTAGGTGGGGACAGGACCCACTCCCGGCTCCCAGGAAGGGAGTGATAGCACAAACTGATGAGGTTACTTCAGGAAGGGTGGGTGTGCAGGTGGGGGGTGACCTGCAATTGGAGGAGTGCTGAGCAGCCGTGCAAAGGCACCAGGGCTGGAAGGGACGGAAGGAAGCCAGAGAGAGAGAGAGAGAGAGAGAGAGAGAGAGAGAGAGAGAGAGAGAGAGAGAGAGAGAGATCCTCCCAGTGTCAGCTTGTGTGCAGCACTGGTGAGGGGCTCAGCCCTGAGGGGAGCTGCCCTGAGTGCAGGCACTCCCCTTCTCACGGGGCCACATGCAGTGCCACTTAAGGGGAGCTAAGCTCTTATCAGCCAAGGACACTGAGGCCCAGAGAAGTCGGCTCTCTCTACAGGAGGAACCCCCTTCACCTCTGGCTACTCCTGCCTGAGTGGGGAGCAGCAGATGAGGTCCAGAGAGCACACATGTGGCAGTGGCCTCAGTTCCCCCATCTGTGAAATGGGGACAGGGGCCAAGGGCAGCTCCAGGAAGACTCAGGGGCACGGTGGCTGGGTGGGCAGGAGCCCAGCCAGGTGCCCGAGTGTGGCCTGGCCAGCCTACGTGAGGGCTCAGGCCTGGGTCTATGGGGTAGGTGATAACAATCGGCGAGGCAACAGCTGCCTCCAGGAGGAGGCCTGTCGATGGCAGATAGGCCAGCCGGGAGTATTATTCACGAGCCCGTCAAGCCCCAGGAACGTCTGGTTGGCATAGAAACAGGAGATAAGGGGTACAATTAATGGCATCGCATTCCCTCCTCCTTTCTTCCTCAACTGACCCATTTAAATCGCTGGCGGTGCTGGTGCCATGCTGGGCTCCCGGTGACCTCCGGGGAGGGGCTGGCTGGGCGGCTGGGACTAGGCCAGTCTCAGGCCCCCGGGTAGGACTGGGTGAAGTCTCCCCAGGGGCCACCCCTGCACAAGAATGTCTCAGGAAGAAGGCCATGGGAGACTCGGCAAGGGCAGGGCTGGGAAAGACCCCAGAGCACCTCTGCTCCCAAAGGCCATTTCAAAGGTGTGGAGACTGAGGCCTGGGGAAGCCCAGAGGTGGGCAGAAGTGAGAGGACTTCGGGAAAGCAGCTCCATGTTCATGGACATGCTGGTTCAGAGCAAGGGACGTGTCTTCATCCCAGCTCTGGCTCTGCCACTTTCTTGACTGAGAAACTTGACCTCTTTGTGCTTCAGTTTCCCCAAATAGAAATGGTGATGAGAAGAAGACCTGCGTTAGGTTAATACGTAGCCTGGTACAGAGTTAGCTCTGTAAGTATTAGTTATTATTAAGATCATTATTACCATCAAACGAGATGTCTTCCCTGAGGCCCCGGAATACAGGAAAACCAAGAACAGTTTGGAGCTGGGTGAAGCCCCCCCCACCATCAGGGGTGAGGCTGGGTTCCAGAGTGCACGAGAGCCCTGCTCAAGTCCAGGTTCAGAGGTGGGAGCAGTGAGCAAGTCCCTCCACAGTCTTTAAGCCTGCTGTCACCCTTGCTCACTATAGCTCAGTCCCCATGCCCCCAGGGCTCTGAAGATGAGGCCAAAACCAACCGAGGGCAGACACTGTCACCTGTTTTTTTTTCAGAGGCTGTGGAAGGCAAAGTAACCTGCCCACAGTGGCTCGAGTCAGGGGCAGCCAGGTGGCCACAGCCTACCTCTTTCCTTGCTTTGCCAAACACAAGGGGGTGATGGGTACTGCAAGGTGGCCCCTGAGAGCCAAGCCAACTCCAGGTGCCCCCTACATGTGGAAAGAGAGTGTCCATGGCTCTGTGCAGACAACTGCACTTACATTCACAAAAACTCTCCCAGAGACCATCTCATCTCCTTCCAGGGTCTAACCCAGGTTCACCCGGAACTGGCTCTTGCCAGACTGCCTGTCCCACAGGTGGATGTTCGTTGGGCTGCTGGGGAGAACAGGTGGGTGACTTTCAAGTGCGGAGTAAATTAGTCATCCTGTGGCCACCAATAATTTGTTTAATCAAACTCTGAGAATGTGTGAAAAACACCATCATGTGAGACAGAGCTGGAGCAGCTGTATGGGCTGGGACGTGCAGGGACAGGGGGGCTGGGCAAAGTCCCTTCCCTGGCTGGTCTGTTTCCACTTGGTATCTGGATCCACAGTCCCTGAGGGCCCTCCCACTGTAAAGGGGCTCTGTGGCACCTCAACAACCCCAGTCTGACCTGGAGATTTACTCCTACCCTCATTTTTAAGAAAGGGAAACTGAGGCCCAGCCCCACCTTCCTGACCTCATTCTCACCTCCTCACGCAGATGGACCTTTTCCTAGCATCATGCGCCTCTCAGCCCTTTATTCTCCCCACAGCAGCCAGGAATCATCATCCCATTTTTCAGAGCTGGAAACTGAGGCCTGCTCATTGGCCCTGAGATGCCCCCATGGCTGGCCTCTTACTGACCTCACTGGAAGTCTCCTCCCCCATTCCAGAAACTTTCCCTGACTACCTAATGAACCCCATTTGCTCTCCACTCCCTACCCTGTCTTAACTTCCCATACTGCTCACAGCCTCACCCCCTCCTAGCCCCCCAAATGCACAGTAAGTGCTCAATAAAGACATTCTGAGTGAACCAAGGAAGATCTATAATACAAAGACTTTCTCTTCTGATTTGGGGGACCTGCTCAAAAAGACACTAGCACACTGCCCTCCCCCGCCAAAAAAAAACCCCACAACTCAGCCTGGCAATGGAAACCACCTTGACTTTTTTTTTTCTGCAAGAAAGCTCCAAGCATGTTACACCTCACACTTGCCAGAAACGACACAAACCCCAACATGATTCAAGGGGAAAAACATCCTCTCTCCTGCTGGAGGTGCCAACCCCACCTCTGGCTATCTCACACCATCTAATAGGAATCAGGGGCGGGGTGTCCTCCTCCCCTGCCCTCCCCACTTGCAGGCCAGCGCAGTCACTTTTCTTTCATTTTGATGGACTGTACCACCCGCAGGGGGAAGATCAACTTCTTGGCAATTAAGTGTGTTTGGGATGAAAACTCGCCAAGACAGACGCACCCTGGAGCAGACGGCAACTCCCCCTGCCTCCGCCTGGTCCGAGGTCCCACTCGCTGCAGCCCCGACGCCCCCACACTGTTGTTGCCTTGAACCGGTGGGGCCTGGTGGCCATAGATAAGACCTCTTATCACTCTTGGCGATCGCCATCCAGCCTACTGCCTGGTGTTTATCAGAGCTCACATCGACCCGGGCGGGAGGAAAGCTCAGCGGGCTGTGGGGAGCCAGGGGTCCTGGGCTGCACTCTGCCCTGCGCTCTGCGCCAGCGCAGCCAGGCCTATCGGGTCTATCGTCTCAGCCATCTGGCCGGCCAAGGCCGTGCTCCCGCCTCGCCCTCCCACGCTCCCACGTTTGAAGTTAATAAATGGAAGCGCCTATCACCGCTGCCATCGGTTACGCGCCTTATCAGCGTGGCACATCTATATCTGCGCAGAACAAAAGGCACACAGAGGCGCGGGCAGCTGCGCCCCGGCTTTGGTGGGGGCGCGGGGGAAGATGGCCCCAAGTGCTCAGCCCCCTCCCCTCCACACCGGTGGCCTGGTTGCAGGTGAGGCCAGTGCGGCGGGCGCACAGCTGCAAGGGCCGCACGCACAGCCGCGGGCACAGGGCGGGAGGGCGGGCGCCGCAGCTTGGTGACAATCAGCGCTCGCATCTTAACGCGCCAAGATCTGCCGTGGGGAGGAGGCGCCCGGAGCCGTGGCTGCAAGGAGAGTGCCCCGCCCCACCTCCCAAACCCGGCCCCCTCCACTGCCCCGGTCCTGGGCGCGATGAGAGTGGGCAGCTGGGGCTCTCCCGTACACACGCTGCGGATCCTGTCCCCTACGCGCACCGCTCGGCTGACCCAGCTGGGCTCGGGCGCTCGCCCCGCTCGAGGCCTTATCGGCGCTGGCGATCGGTTCCCAACCTGCGATCTCCCTGCCCGCGCTATCTGCATTTCTCATCACGCTGAAACACATACACATACGCACACACGAGAACAGACCGAACAGAGGCGCACAGAGGAGGAGGGGAAAAAGAAACCAGAGAACGCGCGCAGATCCGGACCTGTGGGTGGTTTTAATACTTGAGTTTACTTGATAGAAGGCGACTTTCTGAAAATAGGTCCCACTTGCATATTAAGGGAGTCTGGTTACAGGAACCCGGATTCATGTTTGCTTCCCCCCTCTTCTTCAGACCTCTGGAATAGACATTTCCCCAGGAGTTTGCACATGCGGTCCTGCTGGCAGTGGTCATGTAGACAGAAGTGGCAGTGCCCGGGTACCTGGGGCTGGGCATTGGGCCTGACCCCTCCAGTTGCCTCCCGGGCCGCCCTACCTACCCATCTGGCCAGGGAGATGCGACCACCGGAGGAAATCCCGCGACACCCCAGAGGAAGTTCCATGTCCCGCATCCAGCACCGAAGCACTAAGTTATTGGCGTGGGGTGGGGAGCGGCGCTTCCTGTGCGCTCCCTCTGTGGCTCTTCGAGCAGGCAAGTGGCCCCAAGATGCGGGGCGCTCTTACCGGAGGGGACATCCGCAGTGTGGACACAGCGGCCGCCCAGCGCCCCCACCCCCGTCCACGGGGAGTGGTCCGTGGGCCAATGGGCGAGAAACTTGGACGCGCGTAGTAGAGGCGACCCCGATTGGGAGCTGAGTCCCCCAAGAGCACCGTCTCTGGCCTGGAGCAGGCCCACGGGCGTGCGAGCGCACCTTCTGCTGTCCGTGTGGCTTTGGCCAGGTCAGACCTCCAGGAGGCTGTCTCCGGGGCGGGAAGGCTCGAGTTCGAGACCTCCCTGACCGGACGCGGGGGTCTGAGTGACTGGAGCCTAGCGCTGGGGCTGCGGTTAGCTGCATGCGTCCCCCACCCTGACCCCACCCCAGCAAACCATGCGGCTTTTAGGGCAGCGGGAGTGGCGGTGGGTGCGGGCCGGTCCCCGCCACTTGGCCATGCATTTCCACGCGGCCCTGGGTGCCCCCTCTTCCTCCCAGGTTTCTCTTTCTCCCTCTAGATACAAAGCCTGGGAGAGTCAACCGCGCGAGATAAGATCACAATTTCAGCCCGTCCCGACAGAGCGATCTTATCAGGATGGGACTTGCAGAATGGAATATTTTAAACTTTATCTGAGCCCAGATCGGGGCCGCCTTATCGCCGCACCATCTCAGGGGATGCGGGGGAGGGGCCGGCTGCTAGGTAGGCGCGCCCCCAGCTACCCAGCGCCGGGCTCTCGGAGCAGACACCCCTCCAGGTGGACCCCCAGTGTCGAGCCGAGACGTGGGGGCCCAGCCCGCTGCGGAGATTAGATTACGGCGCGCTTGGCACAGAGCGCGGGGGGCGCGGCGCGGCGCGGGGTGAAGGTCGCCGGAGCGGAGGGAAGAGCAGGGCGGGCGGGGGCGGACAGGGGGCGGCCGGGGGTCGGGACGGTCGGGCGGGCAAAGTTTGACTCACGCTTAATCTGCCGGGGGTTGCTCTGTTTCCTCCTGGACATGTCTCCGGCGCCGCGTGCCCTCCCGGCGGCCGCCTCTAGCCCCTGGCGGGCGGCGGCGGGCGGCAGGGGCGCGGCGGTGCCGCCGAGCGGCTCATGCCCCCGGCCCCCAAGGCCGCCTCGGCCCGCGCCCCCAGCCCGCCGCGCCCGGCCTGGGGCCGCTGCGGAGGCCGGAGGATCAGCCCCGAGCTGCGGGCGCGCGGACCGCCGGGCGCGGCGGGCGGCGGGCTGCTGCCGGTCCTCGGCTCCCACGCAGACGCCGCCGCCGCCGCCGCCGCTCAGCTTTTCTCAATGGAACCTGCGGGCAGCGCACGGCGAACCGGGCGGCCTGGGCCGGGGCGCTCGGGGCCGGCAGGCGGGCAGGCGGGCAGGAGGGCCGGGGCGGGGCCTGAGCGTCAGGGGCGCCGCGCCTCCGGGCCCGCCCCCGCCGCGCTGGCCCCGCCCCCAGCACTGAGGGCCCGCCCCCGCCTGCCCAGTGCTGGCCCCGCCCCGCCGTCGCCGTCGCGGCCCGCCCCCAGCACGACGGCCACGCCCTTGGGCTAATCCTAGTTCCTTGCCTCCCTGGCCCTGCCCCCGATGCCGCGGCCCCGCCCCGTGTCGCCCCGCCCTCGCCGCGCTGGCCCCGCCCCCAGCACTGAGGGCCCGCCCCCGCCTGCCCAGTGCTGGCCCCGCCCCGCCGTCACCGTCGCCGTCGCGGCCCGCCCCCAGCACGACGGCCACGCCCTTGGGCTAATCCTAGTTCCCTGCCTCCCGGGCCCTGCCCCCGATGCCGCGGCCCCGCCCCGTGTCGCCCCGCCCTCGCCGCGCAGGCCCCGCCCCGTGTCGCCCCGCCCTCGCCGCGCAGGCCCCCTCCGGAGGTCCCGTCCACAGCCCTGGGTACACCTCTGGCCTCCTCGACTCCTCCTTCGGCCCTACAGCTTTGTCCCCAGACCTGTCTCAGTCTCGGTGACCTATTCCGTCTCGCCGCTCCGGCGCACCGCATCCGGCCGTACTCCTGGCCTCTCTGGACCCACCCCTCCCTAGCTCCGCCCCCAAGCCTGACCAGAGCTGGTTCGGCCCCTAGACTCTCAGGCTCCGCCCCACCCCTGCCCCGGCAGCCTGGCTCCTCCCGCTCCCGCCCCGTCTGCACGTGGCGCCTCCCCTTATCTGTAACTCCGCCTGCAGGTCCCGGGTCCTGCTCAGAACGCCTGGGCTCTGCGCCCTCCGCCTGCGGGATTCGAGGGTCAGAAAGCCTGGTCCCTTGACGCCCCACATTTGTCTTGGGCCGAATTTGCGGTGTGAAGCCGGCTCTGGCTGGTGAGGGCTTCTGTCCGAGGCTGTGGTGGGAGCAGCATCCTCCGGGGTCTGCCACCCCGAAGGCCACGATTCCCATGATTTCCAACTGGAGTCCTCTCCTGGGCTCAGATCTGGCTGGTCATCTGGGAAGGCACGGAAGCCAGGAGCCTGTCTCTGCTTCCCCCACCCGCCGCAGCCCATGGGCGTTGCCCCTCGGAATCTCTCCCTGTAGGGAGCCCACGCTGGAGGCCCAGGAAACAGACCCCTTGCTAGGCTGAGGGAACCCCCATGCTCCTCCCCGCTTGGGCAGGAAAGGGAGCAAGGTGGAGACGACTGTCCTGCCTTTGGGATATGTTCATGGGATACCAGTAGCCCCTCATTTCCAGTGAGGCTCAATGTCACACAGCATGAGGGTTTTTCCCAAGAGCACAGTCATAGTCTTTTATTTTAATATTCTTGGCCTGCCTTTGGTGCCTGCACCCTCTCCCACATATTCATACAAAATAGGGAGTTAGCAGGGCCCCAGGGCTACCAGGAAGAACTTTGCAAAGCTCCCCACCCACCTGATGGCACATAATCATCACCGCTGTCACATGCAAGACTAGCTGGGTATTGAACCCTCTGTTCATGATCTACACCCCCACATACACCATTCTGACTCCTGTTATCCTTGCCCCCACCCCATGGATGAGGAGAAGGGTTGGTTGCCCTTGGAACCTGGGAACTCTCCCCTGTCCTGCCACTGCTCTCAGAGGGTCTCTGGGCAGGAGACTGGCAGGCAGGGCAGGAGACTGAGGTCTATGTGTGACTAACCACCACTGCTGGACAGACAGGAACACTAAGGCCGGGAGGGCAAGAGACTTGCCCAGAGTCACACGGCTCTCTCCCTGGGCCAGTGGGTACAGCCTTCCTCTAGCTACCTGATGTTGTAGCCCCTCATTGAGGGCTGTTTCACTCAGCCCAGGACTCACACAATGTTTGTCAACTGGATGAGGCACACCACCTGTCTGTGCTTCCCATTGGGCCTTACTGCCTTCCCAAAGATGGTGACCTGGGAGTCGGTGGCATTCCTGGAGAAGATGGCCATGGACTAGCACTTGTGCTGTGTTTGAGGCTCCATGCACACCCAAGTTGGTGCTGCTGGAATGGCTGGAGATCTGTGCTAAGGAGGATCCTGAGGGTCAGCAGCAGAAGAGCCATGATTGATTAGTGATGTCTGCCTAGGGTACAGGATAAGAAGATGGGCATCTGTTTGGCCACTTCTTGGCCTACATACAGATGAAAAAACAGAGGCCCTGAGAGGAGGAACACATTCAAATCACCCAGCAACTTAGGGGCAGAGGCGAGTCAGAAACAGAACCTACTGACCAGGGCTGGCTACATCATTTTTGGGGCCCAGTGCCCCTTGCTCAAAAATTAAGAATTTCAGGGCAGCCACAGCAGAGGGTTAAACCAAGTGCGGAGCCTTCTCAAGTGCAGACCCATGCATCTGCACGGGTCTTAGGCCCATGACAGCACTGAGCTGAGTGACAGCTGTTCCTGGAGCACTTTCCTTTTATGTTGCTTCTCACTCAATCTTCCCTTCAGGGGGATATTATTACCGCCATCACACAGAGGAGGAAACCGCATAGCTGGTGATCAATGGCAATGCCATAGGACCTTGTGTATGCCCTCAGGGAAGGCTTGTTGATAATGAAGACAAACTGAGGAGAGGGGAGCAAGAAATGTTGAAAAGGGGAAGCCGGGATGGCTCAGTGGGTTAAGCGCTCACTTTGCAGCGCTGGGGACCAGGGATCGAATCCCGGCCCCGGCCCGTGCGGAACCATATGCTGAACTGGGAGCTCCCCCAGTTTAGTTCTCTCTCTGTCTCTGTCTCTGTATATCTCTCTCTCCCTGTCAAAAATAAATAAATAAAATTAAAAAAAAAAAAAA
>PVKE010000619.1:64061-112820 GCA_004027555.1 Craseonycteris thonglongyai | reverse complement strand
TGCCATAGGCTGCTTGTTATAAACCATAATTTCCACCTGCCCCTATGTGTCCGTGAGGAGTGCTGGGACTCACATTCAAAAGTCATGAGTAAAATCAAATAAACAAAAAGCAGAACTGCATTCAGTCCACACAAGGGGCTGACAGCACCCACTGTAGAACTAGAAGGGGATGCCCTAACCAAGGCCTGGATGTTCCGTGCTTGCTGGATTCCAAGGCCTCCCTGCTTGCTGGATTCCAAACATTCTTCTGCACCCCTCTGGTTGTTAGAACCCTCAGGGTCATCCAGGCAGAAAGTGGCAGAGCTGGGCCTGGGACACAGCATGAAGGCTGTTGTGGCAGTAATGAAGACACTAAAACTCCGAGTGGTCCATCAGCTCAGAAGTGGTGGAGCTTCCGGCAGCCCCAGGCAGGCTGACTCTAGAGCGTGTGTTCTTTACGCTGATCTGGGAGCCGGGAAAACTGGGTTGGAATCCTGGCTCTGCCACTTTAGAGGGTATGATCTGGGCAAGCCCTTAACCAATCTGGTCCTTGGTTTCTTCACCCATAAGTGGGATTGGCCCCTAACCCCTCAGGGCTCCTCTAGCCTTGATGTCACTGTGGTTCTGAGGCCAGGCCCCAAAGCCACTCCTGCCCCCACTGCAGGCTGAAGCCATCGCGATAACCTCTGCCACCACCTCTTCTGCTCTTACCCTCTTTTCTAAACCTCCTGTACATGGGTTCAGGTGGCCTGTGGCCTGGGCCTTTGGAAAAGCTGTTTCTGTGGTCACGTACACCTTTCCTTCCCACTGTCTGGCCCACTCACCCTTCCTCGGGGAAGCCCCTGACTGCTCCCAGACAAGACTAGGCCTCTCCTCTGCTCCGGCTTGGGACCAGGGGCCTCTTTCATAGCACTCAGTGCTTTGTCATCTTACACTCGCAGCCATGCGAATAACATCGTGGGGGGTTCCTCAGTGCCAGGCCCCAAGCTGAGCACTAACATAGGCCAACACACTGCTCATAACAGCTCTCTGCAGGACTATTAGAATTCCCATTTGCCAAATGAGTAAACTGAGGCTCAGAGAAGTGAAATCACTTGCCCAAGGCCACATAGCAGGTAAGTGGCAGTGTCGATTCTCCCTAGGAAGTCTCTTTCTGCTCCAGAATGGACACTGGTTGCTGGGTTGGAGGGAAGGGGGCCCAGCCTACCTGGTAGCCCCTGCCTGGGCCAGGCCTTGTTCCCCCACTGCCAGTCAGCTCAAGGCCCCAGAGCCGTGGGACAGCTGCATCAGGGGCCTATTCTGACATTTGTCAACACCGGCTCTGTGAAGGCTTTAATTAACTTCCTGTTTCAATGGGAGAATAATGAGTTTTAAGCACCACGTGACTCTGTAAGGAGGTCAAATGGCAGCAAAGATGTCAAAATAAATTAAGTTAGGAATCAGGAGGCCGCCTGTGGGAGGGGCAGGGGAGGAGCTAGCCTAGAGAGAACTAGATGGTGGCTGGGCCACCCAGGATGGGTGGGGGCAGGGGAGTGGGCTGCTGCCTCTGCAGCTCTCATTGTGGAAGGGTGGCTCTGGCCTTGGAGACTGGCTCAGGTAGTCCTGCCTGGAGGTGGGGATCCCGTCTGATGGACAAGAGAGCGTTGGCCTGGAACCACGCTGGATGAGCCCCTTCTCTAGGAATGGTGGTCCTCTATAAAGCCAGCGTCTCTAACAAGCTGCACCCTCTGATATCCTGGGACTCAAAGGCTGTTGCCTGGAGACCGCCCTACATGTAGGTTTTTGAGTGTTAGCTAGAGCCATGTGTTCATGCAGCTGCTCAAGTTCATGCAGCTGCCCCCGCAGGGCCAGGCAGGTCCGGGAGTAAGTATCATCTGGAAGGAAGTATTTTGTGGACATTTCCCAACTGAGAGCTGAGGTCACGTGGTTACATCACCAGATAGGAAATGCACACTTCCCCACAGGAAGACTTCCTTTCTTCCTTTCTTCCTTTCGCCTTCTTCTCCCTGCTTTCCCCCCTTCCCCCTGCTCTGCTCCCTTCCCTTCTTCCCTTCTTCTCAACTACAAACATGTATTGAGCTTCCACTCTAGGCACTAAAAGTACAACCTTGAACACACACGAGTCACTGAGTCACCTCACGAGAGTCTAGCAGCAAGAGGACAATAGCTACCATTAAGTAGAGGGCCCTGGGGCACATCAGAAGGACAAACATGCTATAAATAAAGCAGAGCAGTGTCCATCAGGGAACCGGGGGGTGCAGCTGCCACCTTAAACACGTGGTTAGGGACGCCACAGAGAGGAGGTGCCGTTGAGCACCGACCTGAAGGAGGAGCCAAGTGCATGCTGGGAGGAAGGGTCTGGCTGAGGAGCAGTGAGAGCCACCAGACCAGCCATAGCACTTAGGCCGTGAGGGGCCTCCAAGTGTCACGGCTGGAAGGGCTTTTGGTGATCATTGGGTGCAGAGAGAATGCTAATGAGCCTGAGGCCTCCTGCCCCCCAGCCCAGAGCCTAGCCATCCTCAGTGCCTGGCAGAAAACACCCACCCCTATTCTTAGGCCTCAGACATGGGTCTGGGGGTCTCTCAGTAGCACAGGCTGAGGTTCAGTTCATTCAGGCCCAGCGTCCTCTCTCTGCCTGGGGGTTCCCAGGAGAAGGCCTGTGGCCTTGAGCTGCAGCTGACAAGGCCACGCCAGCCAGTCAGGGAGGTAGACAGTGCCTTGTGGGAAAGGGGCCGTGACCTTGGGTACCCAGGCCCAGAGTCGGTGGGAAGGAGAGTTGGCCCCAAGGGGCTGAGCATGGTTGCTTTGGGGCCACTATCCCCAGAGCAGCCAGACCTCAGGCCCGGAGGGCAGGCTTCCTGGGAAATGTGCTACCCACCCACTGGACAGGCAAGGGGCTGGATTTCCAGAGCTCACATGCGGCACATTCACAGGTGACAAGGGCAGGACCACCGGGCCTCCAAGTCCTGTCCCCGGATGGGGGGCGCTTCAACGAATCCTGACGTTGGCCACCCCAGAGTGCCATGGATTCATTCCTTCCCTGGCAGCTGTCTGTCCCTCTGAGGCCAGCTCTGTCGGATCCTTTCCATTAGATTTTTTCCATTGTGTGAGTGTGGCCATCTGTACACGTTCCTGGGAAACCAGACTCTCTGAGGCATTTGTGGCCCCAGATGCCAAGGAAAGCCCATTTTAAATAACATTCTCCAGGTGGTTGTGCCCAGCAAAGCTCCCCCTTCATGGAGACCAGCCTGACAACCCCCACCCCACAGCGGCTCTCCCTCTGGCTGCCTAAATCCAGGCACCTTCCCTACTCTCACAGCCTGTCCCCTCCACCTGCACCTTCTCACCTGGTCCCAGGTGTCATCCTCCCTCCTGTCCGTCTCTTGGCTGGTGGGGCTGAGGGATCGTTGGGATCAGGCTTTGGGACCTATCAGAGGAGGCAGTTGAGCAACACAGCCATTTCTGGGATCTTCCACTAGCCTCGTGTCCTTCTGCCCGCCCCTGCCTATGTCAGCACAACCCTTGGAGGGAGCTGCAGGCTTCCTAGATGGGGAGCCAAGGCAGAAGCGGCCATGTCTGAGGGCACTTGGGAGCCTGTGTGTGGGGGTCTGTGCCCTGTCTTCTCAGTTGTAGGATGGCTGGGCACTTCCTTGGGTTCTCAGGGGGCAGTAGTCCCTTCAGGGAACCTGTACCCCAGCTGTTCCTGCCTGAACCCTCTCTTATCCTCATTCAGCTCACTCCTGTGGCTCAGATGGGACTTTTGGGATGACTGCCTTAGGTTTCTCAAGGGTCAGGCCCCCCTAAAGGTACCCACAGTCACATACATCTCAGACTGTCTGGGAGGGTCCAGTGTTTGCCTGTGCGTGGGACTATGCCATATTGGAATGCATGAGTAAGGCCATGGAGGGGTGCACACGTGTGTGCAGTAATTATGGGTTTCTGAGGCTCAGAGTTTGGGGGTGAGTGTCTGTTGTGTTTGGATGTGGGAGAGGCAGGGCATGGGAAGGCCCAGAGTCCAGCTGCCCAGCCCAGGTGCCCAGCCAAGCCAGGCGAATGCTGCCACCTGCTGGCCAGGCGGGCCTGTCCAGCCCGAGGCTCTGGTTGCAGGAGGGGGCTCTCGCCACAGGCGTGGGGCGGCTTGCTCTCACCAGTCTCTGAGCAGACAGGAGCCACCGTGGGTCCCCAAATGTCAGGAACATCAGCACCCCGAGGCTTGTGACAGTGAACAGTGCCCACCCGCCCTAAAGCATCTGATCACAGTCTGGGGCACAGCTTAGAATGGCCACCACGTTTCCAGGTGATGTGGATGCTGTGGGCACCCAGGGGGTCCACAGGACTGGGTCAAATAGTGGGAATATATTTTACAAGATGAATTTTCTGTGATTCGCACCCAGTCCTGTGGACCCCCTGGGTCCCGCAGGTCTTCATTCCAAGTGCCCAGACAGCCTTCCTCAAACACGGCTCACACTCATCCACCCCCTTTCTCCTCGATGAGGCTTCCCCACCCCTTTCTATCCCTGGTCTCCAGTCTTGTCTGAGGCCCTGCTACAGAGAGCCCCTCAAAGAGACCAAAGCCCCCTACCCCCCATGACAGAATCTGTTTGGAGGCCCCTGAGGGCAGGGACTGTAGCTGGTCCATTTCCCAGTGCAGACAGAGTACTTGTGTAAATGCAAGATGGATGGCCAGCTGCCCTCCACCCCCCATAGCCCTCATGGCCACCCACCTGGGGCAGGGGTGGGGCACACCGATGGGAGGAGCTGAGAGGCAGGCAGGAGGCTTGAGAAGGGCGTTCCTGGAGGAGAGGATGCAGGTGAGTGGGGTGGCAAATGAGGGTGAGGGTGGAGATGGGGCAGGGGCTCCGTGGCCTGGGCAGAAGGGATGAGACCCCGGTTATGGTGTCACCCATGGGATCCCTCTCCATGTGGAAAGGGCTCCCCTCCCCTCCCCAGCACATGCCCCTGGGGGCTTGCTCTGAGCAGCCTTCCTCATGCCTGGGTCCAGGGTCAGGACCAGGTGGGTGCCTGCCTTTGCACAACCTCCTTTGCCCTCCAGGCACTTGTCCCAGACACTGGAGTCTTTGAGGGGGTCTTCAGGACAAGGTGGGCCCCAGGGGTCTGAGCCTGCAGTGGGGGAGGGCCTCCTGGATTCATCCCTCATGCTGCCTCTGCTGCCTTCCATGTCCCCTCAACTGAGCCACATTAATGATTTCCCGACACTTTATCTCTGCTGCTCTACTCCCCCAGGGGCTCAGCCCAGAGCCCCGAAGCTTCAGAAACGCAGTGAGGCTGTGCTGTGGCGTTATCTGTGCCGTGTTAACAACCCTGGAGGGGCTGGTGGAACTGCTTTGCTACTTGGGGGGAAGCTCTGTGGGGCCAGGTGGCCCTGGTGACAGGATGGAAGTGGCAGCCCTAGCCGACACGTGATGAGCCAGGTTCTGGGCCAGGCTAGCGGGAGGACAGACAGCACACGGAAGAGTCTTTCTGTGAAAATAGTGGGAATATATTTGACAAGATGAATTTTCTGTGATTCGCAAAGTATAGCCTCAGATTCCCCCCAGGTTTTATTTATCAGCACTACAGAGGCATTCTGAGTGGCACACGACACCTTTTAGAAAGGAGATCTGGGCCTGATTTGGTCTCTTTTTGACATATCAAAATAAAAAACTTTTGACATACACATTGCACCCCAGGTAAAAATGAAAAAAAAAATCAGGAGAAAACAAACCATGAACCTTAGACACCCAGGAACAGAAGGAAGCCTCTCCCACCCTCCTTCAAAGACACGATTCTGTAAAAAGGACGTGCACCAACCCTTGGGTCACGTCAGTGCATAAGATGCCAGCAGCGCCCCACCTGGCCCTGAGTGTCCCTGCACCGGGGGCCAGTGAAAGACTTCTCCGGGCAGCCGGTGCCCCTGGGCCTTCTCTGCAGCCCCCCTTGTGCCCCCAATCCCCCAGGTAAAACAAATCAAGGAAGCCTGTATTCACATTACAACATGAAAATAGCACCAGAAACTTCAGAGCTGAATTGCTGATATGCAGCCGAGAGCTCCGTGTAGGAGGAAGGCTCTAGAAAGGCAACCGCAGAGGTCACCATGGGGGTTGTGGCGGATGGGGAGGGCGGGCAGGTGGGAGCTGGCCAATGAGCAGCTTTCTCCCTGTCCAGTTGGGAATGGGGCCCTCAGGGGTCAAGGTGCCCTGGAGACCAGAGCTTCTGTTGGTGGCACAGACAGTAGCCGTCACGACGTGTGGTCAGAGAAGGCCTGTTGTGCTCTAGGGGGCAGGCAGCTCACAAACCACTCTTCTAGGCAGAGAGACCCCCCCACTTTGATTTGTAAAGTTACTTTGGAATTCCAGCTAGAGCAGCAACAACACTAAGAGGGGTCTGCTGCCATCCGACCATGGCTGCCTCAATGTATTTCCCTGCTAGTGACATGCAGGGGAGGAACCCTGCGCAAACCTTCCAAGAAGGGGGTTCTGCGGTGTACTGTGCCTCTGCAATGGGGAGCGCAGGGCGCGGGGTGTGAGCTGCTCTTTCTTCAAGCTCTGGGTACTGAGAAAACAGCTGTGTGGTCTCAAAGAGGCTGCAGCTGGCCTGCCCTACCTTCACCTTCCAGCTAGAAAGGGATTGCTGTCCCTGCTCAAAGCTTTAGAGTCTCAGCTCTGACACCAAAGTCTGAGCGTTTGCTTGGTACGTCAGGTGGATTAAGATGTGGCCACCCAGCGAACAATCTCAGAGGACTGAAGCTCACCAGTGTAGACAGGGGTCCCTGGGTTCGTGCCCCAGCCCTCTCCCCTGCACTCGCTCACGCCTATAAATTATTCAGAAGGGTCCTTTTTTAAAGGGATCTTGAAGCTGGTTAGTCTCTGTCCGAAGAGCTGGCTAAGGAGGTCGCTCTGGGACTCAGCTGTCCAGCAGGCGCGGGGGTTGGCGGGTTCAGCACTGTGGACAGCTCTGCCCCTCTTGGGGGGCCTGTGCAGGGGTTTCGCCTGGGGCAAGGCCTTGCTCAGCCCATTCTTGCTGCGTCTGAAGTCCCTGTGCGAGTGGCTGGGCTCCCCCTTGCGCTGCTCCGAGGGCTGGGGCGGCATCGCGCCGTTCTTGCTACTGGGTCTGGGCTTGGTGGGGAGCACACGGCTGGGAGTAGCCTGCTTTCGGGGAGCCCGGGTGGGTTTGTCAGGGACTGAAGGGGTTCTACCCAAGGTTCCCACACTTTCGCTCCTGGTGGGTCCCAGGGCCCGGCCCTTTCTCTTCTTCTCTTTGCCCTCTCTGTTTTCCCTGGGGCCCAGGTTCCCCTGGGGTCCCTGGTCACCAGCTTCTCTTGGTGCTTTGGGGTGGCCTTTGGCTAGGGCTTGAGTGGGGCTCTGGCCTGGGCAGTTGGGCTTGGCTGGGGTGGTGGCTGTCTCACTTTGGAGCTGCCCACTGGCTGGCTGGGGCTGGCTGCCACCTGCGGCCTTGGTGCTGTGCTGTGGGCCTTCATCACCCAGGGAGCTGGGCCCTGGCTTGGCTTTGAGGGTAGTGGGCTTCTGCTTGTCCTCGGTGCCACAGGCTGGATCTCCAGGTGTTGGGCTGGCAGTGGCCTTCTTCGATTGCCCTGGGAACTTGGGCACTTTGCTGGGGGTGGATAAGGCTGGCCTCTCCTTTGACAAACTCCAGCAGCCCCCATGCTTGGCAGCACTGCCCTTGGAGGAGACCCCCGTACCTGTCTCAGGTACCACGTGGAATGTGGACACCTGCTTCTCCTTCATGAGCAGGGAGGGGGCTTCTGGGCAATGGTCAAGGGCACCTTTGCCAGGGGTACTCGGGGTTCTGCGTTTCCCTGAGAGAGGGCCAGCAGCCCTCTGTTCCTCTGTGGCTTGGCCTAGAGACCCCTCCAGTGGGAGAGGTTGCTGGAGAAGAGGCCCCAGGCTGCCTGGGGAAGCCTTGTCCGTGGGGCTCTCCGGGGCTTGGTCTGGCTTGTGGTCATCTTTGCAATCAGCTGAGGCCGCTGGGAAAGGAGACAGAGATGGGAGCAGGAGCTCCTGGGAGTCGGAGGGCAGATCACCATCCCTGACCAGGTGGCCCACAGAGTCTGTGGGTGTCTCTGGGGTCCTGGGCTTGATGCTGCTGGGAGCGACCTCCAGGCAGGGCTGGAGCAGGGCTGAGAGGGACACCTCACTCAGGGCAGGGCTGCTGCCTAGGGGCAGAGGCCAGTCCACGACAGGCCCAGGGGCGCTAAAGGGCGTGGTCACCCTGCGCCGTTTGCTGGGCAGTGTGCCCTCTCGGGCCGGGGCCTTATGCCTAGGGGGGCCCGGCCTCCGCACCCCGCGGAACGTGAAGGGCTGCTGCCCCCTCCTCAGGTGTTTCTCCATGTGTCGGTCAAACTGCTCCTTCTTGGTGAACGTGTAGTTGCAAGAGCTGCAGACAAAAGACCTTTTGCTGATGTGCGTGACGTTGGCGCAGAGCTCGCAGGCGTACAGCGGGGTGTGCTGCAGCTCCTGCTCCTCCCGCACCCCATGCTCCCTGGCCAGATGCGCGCGCAGCTCGCGGGGCTCAGGGTAGACCCGAGGGCACTGGGGGCACAGGAAGACGCGCTGTGGGCTGTGCACCGCTAGGTGGCGCTGCAGCTTGAAGGGCTTGGGGAAGCGCTTCCCGCAGTGGTGACAGTCTCGGGAGGGGTCCTTGCAGTCCTGGTGCACGGGGGCGGTGTTAAGGAGGGGCTCGCGGTTGGGGCAGGGGTCGGAGGATGGGCTGGGGCATGTCTTGATGGAGTCGGGGAAAGTGGCGGAACTGCTGGGTGGAGTGAGGTTCTTGCAGGTCGATGGGCTGCCGATGGCCAAGGTGCTGTCTGTCATTAAGGCGCTTCCTTGGTTTGAGTTGCTGGCACGAGTTTTGGGTTTTACCCTCTCCCTCTCTGTGGGGCCCCCGTTGGCCTGGCCGACTGAGCGCTTGCCCCTGTGGGGTTTGGGCACCTGCCCCATGATGCCGCTCAGGAAGTATGTGACGGTGCTGTCCCCCTCCCAGCATCCAGGCGGGTCCCCCAGGGACCTCCGCACCGGCCCCTTGCGGGCGAACCGAAGAGCGTGCTCCCGTAGGTGTTCATTGTACATCCAGACATCGGGCACCTCCCGCAGGCACATGCCACAGGCCCACAGCCCCGCCCGGCCCTGCACATGCTTCTGGAGGTGCTCCCGCAGCAGCTCGCGAGAGCTGAACCTGCGCTCCACACACATGTAGCAGGTCGGGGGCGGCGCGGGGCTGTGGGCCAGCTTGTGCAGGTCCAGCTCACCCAGGCCGTGGAAGCGCTGGAAGCACACCCTGCACTTGTAGGGCACTCGCCCGGCCTTGGCTGCCCGGCCCCTGCCTGGGGCCCTTCTGGCCCTGGCTGCCTCCTCTGTCCGTTTCCTCCGTGACCCCTGGGAGTTCTCCGTGGCCTTGAGGTCTAAGAAGCTCATGCTGGGGAGACCGACAGTGTCTTCGCAGCGTCCCAGGAAGCACAGATCTTGCCTCTCAAGTTTGGCGCTGAGCCTCTGCAGATCCCCGGCGTTCCCCGGGAGCCCACAGTCATAGTGTTCTCGCTCCAGGTTGGGGGGCTCAGGGCTCACGTCTCGGAGAGAAGAGGCAGTCCCATCGGTAGGGGCCCGCAGCTCCAGGTCTTGCCAAGCCGCAGGGACCATGTGTAGCTGGGGGATGTTCTCTGGTGGGTGGTCCTCGGCGCTGCTGGAGGGTCCCTGCTCGGCAGGGTCTGCGTCAGGATCAGGCTCCAGGGCCCACAGACTGGGGCTGGGGGCCCAGGGTTCAATGCCAGGCACCTTGCTGCTGAGGAAGCCCTCCAGGAGGAAGGACTGGGGCAGGCCCGTGGCCTCGTCACCCCATGGGTCCTCGTGGGACAGGCAGAGGGAGCCCGAGTCACTGAGGTCCGTGGGCAGGCGGGTGGAGGGCACAGCGGCACTGCCCGGGGATTCGCCGCTGGGCTCCGGTGGTGGCAGGGGCTTTGGTTTTTTACAGCGCTTCCCATAGACGCGGGAGTTCTTCTTCCGGGTTAAGCGGTTGCTCAGAGGGAAGAGCTGGGAAAAGGAGGCTTCGTCATCAAACAAGCTGTGAGGGTCCCCAAGTCCCAGGCCGGGGGCTTCAGGAGCGATGCCCTCCTGCTCCTGGACCCCGTCTTCTGGGTGGTTCAGGGGGACCTGGAAGCAAGTGCTGAGGGTGCCACCTGCTTCAGAACCACAAGTCTCCTGAGGGTCCGGGAGTCCCGAAGTCTGCTTGTGCCCCGCCAAGACACCTTGCCCCGACTGGCTCTCAGCTGCTCTGCTGTCCCCTGCAGGCTTATGGTTAGCTGCCCGCGACAGCTCTCTGGAGATGCCTGATGTCCTGGTCTCTCTGGGTCCCGGGCACCCCCTTGCCGAGACTGACTTCTGCCCCTCTGGTCCTTCCCCAAGTGGTGCCCCCTCCATCCTCCCTGGAAGGGCCACCCAATTCCCTAGTGACTTCTGTGAGGGTGCCTCCTCCAGGTCTGTGGCCACGAGAAGAGGTGGGTGGGTGACTTCGGTCTTCCGCGCTGCCTCCGCTGAGGGGCAGTGGCTCGGAGGGGCCGGGTAATTGGCAATCGCAGTTGATGGATTCCAGCGGCTTCTATCTGAAATCACATCAGGACAGACTTGAGGACTGCTCTCCTCCCGGAACCTTCTCGCTCTTGGCTTTCTCACTCTCTTATTTGATTTCGCCTCTGACTCACTGGGGATGTCTGCAGGCTCTCTGCCCCGCCTCTGGCCTCCTCCTCTCTCTGCCCATTTGGGAAGGGGCTTGTCCCTCTCCAGCCGGTCCCGTCTCCTGGGCTCTCCAGGCCTTGCGTCCACTCCTTGCTTGACTAGGCCTGGGGGCTGTGGTTCCGGGCTCGGAGGACAGCCTGGTGTGCCCCGAATGCCAAGACCCCTGGACGTCTCAGGACCTGGGACGTCCCCAGGGGCTAGAGAGCCCTGGGTGGGAGGGGATCCAGCAGTGTGGTGGGGGCCACTCAGCCCTTGCCTTGGTTTCTCCTTCCCAGGTGCCCTGAGGCTTTCCTTCCGGGGAGGATGGCACATCTGGGCTGCTGGCTCCCCAGGCTGGGGGGCCAGCCGGGCTGGGGGGCTTGGCTGGGAGGCAGCCCCCCGGTGCAGCCCATGCTTCCTGGCTCTGTGCCGGTTCAGGCCAGGCCCAGAGCGAAAGGTGGCCAAGCAGACCTCGCAGGTCGCAGGCCACCCGCTAGGGCCTTGGTCCTTCCAGTGGCCATTCTCGGTGGCCATAGGTCTCTTTTTAAAGCCACAAGCCTTCTGTCTGGGGTTCTGGGGGCAGAGAGGGTCCTCCTGGGGCATCTGGTAGGGGACATTTCTGAGGTCCTGGGGCGAATCGGGTTTGGAGGTGCTGGCTGTGCTGCTCAGGGAGGCTGCTCTGCCTGGGCAGAGCTCTGTGTGGCCACAGGTGACTGCTGGGCCCCTGGCACCAGCTCCGGAGGCCTTGGTAATGCCAGGTGTCTCCAGGGCATCCGGGCCCTGGGAGCGGGCTCCTGCCTCCCCTTCCCAATAAGCGTGGGGCTCTGGCCCTGCGGTGCCCTGGCTGGAAGGGTCAGCGGGCACAGGGGTGATGCTCTGGCCTTCCTCATTTCCTGGGGGTTCTGAGGAGGGGCCCTTGGGCATTCTGTCAGGGCTGGTATGAGGCAGGGCTCCTCTGCAGTGAGGGTCTGGCCACTCAGCCCGGAGGCCTCTGACCGACTCCATGCCATCTGTGGGGGGCATACTGGGTTGGGCAGCCTTGACGGTCACTCTCGGGGAGGTGGCCTTCACTGTGGGGAGCGAGGTGTTGCACTCAGGAGATGACGTGGGGCCTTCAGGGTGGTCCCCCACGTGGGTGGGAGTGAAGACACTGATGAAGGTGAGCTGGCCCACGGGAGGGCCTTCCAGTGGGCTGTGTTCCCCCGGGAGAGGGTGCTGGGCGAGGATTTCCTTGAGGCCACAGGAGTTTGTCCTTAAAGAGGAGGGGGCGGCCAGGGCCCTCCCAGCCCCAGCATCCGAGGGGAATGGGGTGCAGTCAGCCCCTCTTGGAGTTGTCCAGACAGAGCAGCAGGCTGGCAGCTGCTTTGGGCTGGTCGGGGCCCCACAGGATGAAGATGCTGGGAGCAACCCGCTAAGCCCACCTGTGGGCATCTTGGGAGGGTCTTCCTGGAACAGGTGCTCAAGGCTGCAGGGAACAGAGGTGACTACGGGCATGGGGGCATGGCCAGCTAGGTCCCTAATGGGGGCTTCTGGGCTCTCCCCACTGAGCAGCAGGTGCTTCTTAAGGCCTGGGCTGGCCTCATCTTCTGGAATCCAGTCCTCAGGCCCATTTTGGGAGTGGGCTGTTGCCAAGGCTGGGACCAAAGATTCTGCATCAGAGGAGGTGGAGTTTGGGGTGGCCCCTGCCTCGTTTTGAGAGCCCAAGGCCACCCTGCTTCCCCGGGGCTGCCTCCCTAGCTGCTCTGCAGCCCTGGCTGAGCTGGCCAGTGTGGTTTCAGCATTGGCATCGACTGTGGCGAGGTTATTGGTCCCCCCGGGAATCCCCCAGTTGTCTGGCTGCAGCTGGCTGGCTTTGCCCGGGACATTGAGCTTCTCAGTCTGATCAAACGAGCCCAGATGTCCATCTGCCTGTGGCCCCAGCTGACATCCGGCCATTGCAGGGACACTTGTCATTTGTACACCCCCATCGGAGCCTTTGGCAGGGCTGCAGGACATGTTCCCAACTTCCATGCTGTCTCCTTCTCGATCTGAAGGGTCACTCTGTGGAGGGTTCTGGGTGTTAGCAGCTGGGGGCCCATGTAATCCCCGTGTGTCATCTTCGCGCTTAGCTGCTCTGGCCACCAGGAGCTGGAGCTGACACAGGGGGCTCCTGGCTGGGTCCTGGGGCTTCCTACCAGGACTGGCGTCAGGCACGCAAGCAGGACGTGGGGAAGCTCCCATTGGTACAGACTCCTTGTCACCTGCAGAGGCAAGGCCCCCCACCACAGAGTGGAGGGGCCCTGCTTCTACTGTCCCACCTGTGCTGCTTACACAGTGTCCCTTGTGGTCATCGCTGTGACTGGCACCAGAAGGCAGAGTGCCACCCAGATACAGAACCCCAGCACCACAAAATGCTGAGTCGGGTGTCCGATGGGCAACAGGACTGTGGGGCACTTCCAGCTTGGGGGCATCTTGGCAGGGCCGCTGTGCCTCGGGGGGCCCTGGGACCAGCCCTCTCTGTGTGCAGGGAACGAGCTGGAGGACGTCTTCATGGTGACAGATTCTGGCAGCTCTGTTATTTTTAGGAAGTAAAGGCTCATGGATTGGGCTGCCCTTTACTAATCTCCCCCTTCCCGATGGGGGCTTGAGTGGCTCTTTGGGGTCAGCCAGACAGGCTTCTGCGTGGACCCGACTGCTCTCTTCTGCCTTGGGAAGCCCCGTGCTGGACACCCTGGGGTTCTGCGCTGACTGGAAACTGAGGCTGGTCCCAGTGGGACTCAAAGGAGCCCCCGAAACCCAGTCTTTGTGGGTGCTGGGGGGAGGGGCTGCTTCTCCCGGGTGGAATGAGGGCCACTCCTCCTGGGAGCCCCCCAGAGTCCCCTCTGTGGTGGCCACGGTGGTTTCTGCCCCTCCCTGGTGTGGACTCAATTTGCCAAGACCGGAGAGGTTGGCTGCAGAGAACGTGTCCTTTCTGGGCAGGGGGCTGCCCGCCTGTTCAGCTCTGCACGGCTCTGCTGGGGCCTCGTGAACTCCTTTGCTTTGCAGCTGACTTTCCAATTCAGTGACCAGTCTTTTGATCTCTAATTCATCCTCAGACAGGTTGCTCATGAAAGTGATGCTACATTCGCTAACCTTGCCAGGCAGAGGGGGAGGGCTGGTGGCCTCTGTCCTTTCCCGAGCACACTTCTTACTGAATGCCTTGCCCCCTGAGAGATCAGGAACTTGGCCCAGATGGTTGGACAGCATCGGAGACACTTCCTCCAGCAGGGACCAGCCCTTCTCGGGGAGAAATGAGGGGTAGGGTGAGTCTAGCTGCTGTTTCCTTGGGGGAGGCTCGGTGCATGCAGATGGCAAGTGGGGGTCCCCATTTTCAGACAGGCTGCTGTACATTGGGGGGTTGAAGCCATCCCCGGGCAGCCCCGGAAGGAGCGGCGTGGACACCAAGGTCAGTGGCGAGGCTTTGCCTGGGTCCGTGTCTACTCTGTAGGGTGGATTACTGGGAGGTTTTGGCTCAAGGGAACTGGTGTCCACCCCATCCTGGCGAAGGTGCCTGCTGCTGGCTGGCGGAGCACCCGCCGCTAAGGGCTCAAAGCACAGGACTTGGCGGAAACGGCCAGTCAGGTCTTTGGGTGCAAGCAGCAGTTCACTGCGGGGGCTGCTGTAGGGCTGGGCCCCGTTTTCAGTAGCTGGAACCGCAGAGTCTCCATGAAAAAGAGCAGGGGTCTTTAAAAACAGGATGCTGGGCTCGGGGTAGGTGGCGGTGGTGTTGGTGCCAGGCCCCAGCAATTCTCCTGGCGGGCTTGATGCAGGGGGGTCCCCTTTGTCATGAGAGATGGGGGGTTCCATGCACTGGGAGACACCCTGCAGACTGCCTGCACCTGGTGCTGGTGAGCTCCCTTGGGGCACCATGGTGTCCTCTCTGCCCGGCGGTGGCTTCTCTGAGGCTGGGGGACAGGGACTTCCTTCCACACAGGTGGCCAGAGGAGAGCTGGAAGTGCCCGGGAGAAGCTTGGTGGTGGCAGGGGGAAGCTCTTCAGCAATTTCCGGGTTCTTGGTCCCTTGGGGGAAGTCTGGTGATGGACGGTTTTCCTCTGGGGTCTTGGTGTGAACCTGCAGGTCATGCGTGGGGCCTCTCTCCCTAGGGCCTGCTCTGGCCTCAGGGTGCTCAGTGGGGCCTGGGCATGGCCTGCCTGGCTTCGTGGTTTCCTGTCTCCCGGCCTTCCTGGATTTCTGCTGCTCTCCATCGTCTCTGGGACCCGGGATCAAGTCCCCTTCCTTCCTCGTGTCACCCCGGTACCACCTCTGGCGGCCATGGCGGGGCTGTCCTCTGAAGCGGGAGCCCCGCGGCTGCACGTCATTCTCCTCCTCCTCCTCGGACTCAGAGGGGTAGTCACACTCCTGGAGCCTGCTGTCCAGGGTGCTGGGCTCCGGGCCCTGGGTCACCAGGCAGCAGCGCCTGCCCTGGCTGCGCGGTGCCCGCCGCCTGTGCCGCTGGTTCTTCTGCAGCACGATCTTGTGGATGAGCTCCTTGCTCCAGGTGCCACCCCGTCCCTTCCTCCTTCTGGGATCCTTGCCAGGGGATGGCCGGAGGCGCTTGGAGCTCCTGGTCTCCACGGGGAGGGCCCGGCCCCCAGGATCTGGGCGGCTCTTGGGCGCCTGGGGCCTGAGGCCCCGGGCGTGTGGTGGGGCTGGCTCAGCCTTGTTGCCCTTCCTCCTGGGCCTTAGGCAGGTGGCTCTGGTGCTCCTGCCTGAGCCCTTGGCGGTGGCGGAGGCTGTGTCCAGCTCTTTCTGGAAAAACTTAATCTGTTTCCCTCTCCTCTGCTGGCTGGCCAGGCTGACCCTGTCTGCCTCTGCAGGCACTGGGCCCAGGGAGCGGGTTTTGGGCCTGTTGCAGGCTGGGTAGCACCTGTCCCCAGGGTAGGAGACCTGGGGTTGCTGTGGGGCAGCCCCGGCCGGGAGCGGGAGCTGGGCTTTGTTCTCTGGCGTGGCCGCCACCTTGGTCTTGGGGGGCTGCCCAGCACTGGGACCTCGGGGGCCAGAAGGTTCCTCGTCGGCGAAGACGTCGATGAAGCTGCTGTCGATCTCAGGGCTGTCTGACTGGTACTCCAGGCCGTTGAGAGCCTCGGTGATGAGGCTGTCCAGCTTGGCGTCATCCTCCAGGTCCAGGTCCGAGGCAGGGAGTGGGAAGGAGGCAGCAGCCAGGCCAGGCAGGAAACTCGTCCTCAGGGGGTCATCTTTGCAGTCCACCCGGATGTCCCCCGCTAGCAGGAAGGGGACCGTTTTGGTGTGGCTGACCAGGCTCGGTGCTTTGGGGGTGGCTGGCACCGAGGGGGCGGAGGGGGGCGTGAGGAGCCCTGAGGGCTGCCGGGGGTCCTCCTTGCTCCTGGCCAGGAGCAGGCTGCAGAACTGCCGGTGCTCCAGGAAGGCGGCCAGGCTGCTGTAGTTGCGGTCGCACTGCTTGCAGGTGAGCAGCACGTCTAGCTGGTCCAGGCTGGCGCTGCTGAGGGGGAAGTGGTGGGTGGAGTAGGGGGGCGGCTCCGGGGGGAAGCCCTCCAGCCCCCCACTGCCCACCTCCGGGCCTGTGCTGGGGAATGGGGCCTCTTCCAGGCATTTGAAGGCTCCCTCCGCGGGGAAAGGGAAGGCCTTGACTGGCTCCGGCTGGTAGTGGATAGGGAGGGTGTGTGAGGGCTTGGGGGACGGGAAGGGGCTGCTGGTCTCCTGGGGGTGAGTGGGGGGATGGAAGAAGGTGGAGGGCCCCAGAGGGCCCGGGAGCTGGCTCTCTTCCGAGCTGGGGTTGGCTGGGCTGTTGGACAGTGGTGACAGAGACGAGCAGGTGCTGCTGCCAGCTGTATTGGTGGCAGGGGAGGGCAGTGGGGACTCAGTGGGAGAGGCTCCCACCAGCCTGGGCGGGGGCAGGCCAGGGGTCCCTCGGGGTGAGACCTGGGGCTGGGATACCCCAAAGAACAGGGGCTGGGCCCCGGGGTCCTGCAGCCCGCTGTAGCTGAAGAGCCCCGGCGAGCTGCCGCGGTGCTGGCCTGGGCTGTCCCTCAGCACCGCCAGCTTCTCCCCTGGCCCTGGTGTCTTGCTGGCAGTACCCAGGGTCCCCTGGCTGCCCCCCTGCCACTCTGGGGCCCCTGGGGGAAAAGGCAGCCGGCTCAGCATCTCCACTGGGTGGGGGCTGGGCCCGGTGGCTGGGAGCACCTGGGGCCAGGGCAGCGGGGGGCTCTGGGGGAGGCCAAACCGCTGGCCTGGGCTGAGCTGGCCTTCAAAGAATGTACTCCTGGCAGTGGCTAGGGGGCCCAGGGGAGGTGTGGGGTAAGGGGCTGTAGTGGGATCCCACAGCTGGGGCAGTCTGGTGGGCGGGGGCCCGGGCGTGGCCAGTTCTGTGTCCAGAGACCCAGGGCTAGTGCCCACCCCACTGGCTCTGGGGCTTCCATACACCTGCCCGGGAAAGTGCCTCTGGGGCAGAGAGTTTGGGGGTCCTCTGGGGCTCCCCAGGCCATTGTGGGCTGAAGGCGGTCTCTCAGGGAGGGCTTTGGTCAGGCTCTTGTGCAAATTGTCGGGGAAGGTGGCCTTACTCTCTGGGAAGGGCCCGGGGGCCGGGTGAGTAGCACCAGGTGAAGGGAGAGCACGGCCGAGGTCACTGGGGGGATTGAGGCCCCTGGGCTGGCTGGGGTAGCAGGGTGGGGGTGGGGGAGCAGGCTGGGTGGGCAGGGGGTAGGCCGCACGTGTGCCCACTGCCTCCTCCGGCCATGCTCCCCGAGGCTGGTGGAAAGCAAACACCAGTGCCCTCTCAGAGTACTCAGGCCCAGCCCTGTCCTCGGGGAAGGGTTTTGGGCCTGCACCATGCAGTGCTGGGAAGAGGAACTGGAAGGAGGCCACCCTGGGGCTGCCACCTTCAGGAAAGGGCTCCGGCTCTGTGGGGGGCACTCCGAAACTAGCACCTGGGAAGTTGTTCTCAGCAGCGGGAGGCCAGGCATTGGCTCCACTGGCCTGGAATTCCGAGTAGGAGGCCGGCCGACAGGGGCTGGCTTCACTGCTCCGGGGGGCCCTGAGGGGCAGGGGCCCGGGGGTGGCGCTTGGTGAGGTATAATTGGTGGAGGTAAAGCTGGAGGGGGTCTCCTGGAAGCACCTTTGGAAGCTGAGCTCTTCTGGGGCAGGTGGGGCCTCACGCTGTGGGCCCTCAGGGGTCTCTTCCAGGGGTGGTCTGGCCCTGGAGCCCACGATGCTCAGACTGTAGAGCTGCTGGGGGCTGTCATCTGCCCTACCTGTGCGCTGCTGCATGGGAGCTTGTGTGTGGCTCTTCCCTGCTGGGGCCCGGGGACTGCAGCCCTTCCCAGGGGGGCTGATTAGGGGCTGGGTTCTCGGGGGTGGGGCCTTGGGTTCCACCTCCCTAGCCTGCTGAGGCTGGGTATCAGGAGGCTCCACACTGCCAGCTTCCCTTGTGGCCTTGGTGGTCCTGCTGGCCGGGGCACCGTCCTCTCTGGGGGGCTGAGTAGCCATGCCACTGGCCGTTTGGCAGGGCTGCAGGCCTCCGGCTGGGGACGGCGCTCTGCGGGGCTGCTCGCCAGGCATGGCCCCTCTGTCTGGGCGCTAGGAGGAGGTGGTGGTCTGAGAGGATCTGCAGGCAGTGGGCTGGGTGACCATCCTTGCCCCTCGGAGGGCCCTGGAGAAGCCTGCTCTCATAGTCCTGAGTGGAGCCTGCAAGGAAAGGAAGGAAGTGAGTAGGGAGCTATGGGGGAAGGGGCGCAGCTCCAATGGAACTTTGAGAGACAAGAGGAGAAAGGGGTTCCTGTCACATTGAGCAAGGAGTTGGGGGTGGGGGAGAGGGAAAGAGGAAGAAAGAAAGAAAGAAAAAAAAAAAGAGAGTGCTGTTTGGGGTCTGAGGGTCTCAGAAGACCCCTGGCTATCTCCGAGCAGCCCTGCTTGGGGTCAGCTAGGTCATGAGCAGAAAGACCCCAGACCTGAAGAGGCCCTATGACAGGGATCACAGGTACCTGGCAGCCATTGTGTGTCCTGAGCTACAGCCCTGGCAGGGTCAGGGGACAGAGCAGGCAGGACAGAAGAGATGCCTTCACCTGCTGAGAGGAGAGGCCTCACATCTGAAGCCGAGCTGGGAAGTAAGGGGTGAGACTGTGCACACCTGAGTCTGACTTCAGGCTCATACCCAGTTCTGTGGGGGTCTTGAGGCTGGCTAGCACAGGACAGCCTCAACCATCTGCTCTGGGGACCCATGGTCAGCACCCCGGGGTGGGACCTTATTTCCAGGCAGTGCCAGGCATCACTGGTGCTCCCTCCCTATGTCTGGAGACCTGCCTGGGGAACAGACCCACTGAGGAGGGGTACTTTGCCTGATTGGGGAACAAGCATCCCTCCCTCTCCTAGTGGGTGTGCTTCCAGTACCAGCCAGCAGAGGGTGCCATGTTGCCCCATTTCTCCCTGGCCAGCCCCATGGACCCCTCCTCCACCCTAGCAACCTGGGGGACCCTCTCCTACTAAGCAGAGGCCTCGCCCCTCTTTTGGCCCCACTTCCTATGGCTAGCCCTCTGCACTGCTTTCCATCAAGACCAGGAGACCTGTGGGCAAGGGCTTGTGGGTGAAGTTTGTTGAATGAATACATAATAGCAGTAACAGCAGTGTGAGCTTCTTTTAAGCACTTGGCTGGGAGCCAGGGAGCTGAGTGCTTTCCATCAATCACATCTGTTGTCCTTACAGAGACTCTGGAGGTCAGAACCATTAGAACTATATGGGGAGGTAACTTTCCCTCAGCCTCACAGCCCGTGGAGGGCCCTGGGAGTCCCCAGGAGGGGCCGCCTCCAGCAGTGCCACATGTGATCTGGGCACCTGATCAGGGCCGGGCTGTGCCCACTGTGGCCGGCAGCAGCCTGGGCCTCTCACAACAGAGGACGTGCAACGCCGTCTCCCCGGCTGGACCTGGAACCGCTTGATGCAAGTCCTGGCTCCGCCACTGATGGATGGTCTGCAGGACCTGGGGCCAGTCCTTCAGCCTCCCTGCTCCTGGAAAATGGGGGTCCCAAGAGAGCCCCCCCCAATGGGGCTGCTGGGAGATGACCCGAGTTGTTGTGTCTAAATTGTACAGCAGGTCCCTTGTGGATTGTCTGCTCTTCTGACTATTCCCGCTTCTGCCTGAGCCTGGGACCCCGAGCTGGAGAGCCTGAGGTTCATTCAGTGTCCTCCCCTCGTGGCCTGGAGTCTGGTGCACAGTAGGCACTCATGATAGAGAAAGGGCCAGTTTCCACCCCTTGAATAGGGACTGTAATGGCACCTTCCTCACTGGGTTGTCCTAAGGTTCAACATTCTATGTGACCCGGCATGGTATCTGGCACGCAGTAGACACTCCACTCCCTCCTGGAATGCCAAGTGCCTCCCCAGCCTCAGGGTCCCCATCTGTGCACGGTGTTTCAGAGCTGCTTCTCCAGGGGCACTGTTGGAAGCCAGATGGAGATGGGTCTGTTGGCACTCCAGGCTGTAGCCACACCTGAGGGGCTTTTAAGGGGGAGCAGAAGCCTCTGACCCCATAGCCCCATCTGCTCTCAGGGGCACTTGCCCAGAAGGCTCCCTGTTGAGGTTCTGGGTGGTAGGTCACATTACTAAGGTTCTGCTGTTCCCATGGAAGGGTTGTTTCAGTCTGTCCTGCTGCCGCGTGACTTGGCCACATGGCTCCATTCGGCCACTAGCTTCGAGCAGCAGTGACTCATGCTACGTATGGGCAGAGACTTTTAGAGCCGAGACCCAGGAGCCTGCCTTGCTGCCTTTTCGAGGGCTGAGGTCCTACACTGTGGCCAGGCCACTTGGTCATCCTTGTGGGTGGGCTGGCTGCCTGGTCGCTGGTGGAGCATTGTCCATTTCTGGGCTGCTTCCTCATCTACCGAGGAGGAGGGGTCAGACCAGGGCCCTTGGGTTTCCAGCAGCCAGAACCAGCTGCTCTTGGTGGGAAGGCCACTTGCTGGGGCTGTCCCCTTGTTCATGCGATCGCACTCACACAAGCACTTCTGGATGTCTACCCTGTGTGTCCAGTGTCCAGGGGAGCAGGCAGACTGCAGCTTCGGCGCCTTGACCCTGGTTCAGAGTTCCTGGAGGGCCCACAGAGGCTGGGCATGGGGGGCATGAGCACCTACTGCGTGCCAGGTGGAATTTAACCTAGGCCTTGGGGATGGGGTCAGAGGGGGCTCCTGACTGGTTGCAATCAGAGGAGGCCTCCTGGAGGAGGCAGCATGGGTTCTGACCACCTGGGTGGCCAGTCTTGGGGCACAAGGACAGAGAGGGCATTTGTGGGTGGGAACTGTGAGCAGAGGCAGGTGCAGGGCTGTTTGGGGAAACTTGGAGAAAGAGTTCTGTGCCCCAGGAAGGAATTGCTGGGAGCTGGGCCAGTTCCTGAAGGACAGTGAGGCCTTTGCAGGGTGAGTATGTGGGACCCCGAGGAAGCAGGCAGCTGGGCCATAGGCAGCTGCTTGGGCAAGGATGGCCTGCTTCTCTGCGCACTCTGGCCCAGGCCTTGCTGCTGGCTGCAGGGATGTTCCACAGGCAGAGGTCCTCACCCGGTTGCAGAGCACCATCCAGTGAGAGTCAGGCCGGGAGACAGCTCTGATCCTGCTGGGGGCTGGGGTAAGGTCTTCCCTATGAGTGGGAGGGGATCTGGCCTGTGGGACCCCCCCCCCTCCTGAACTTCTCAGACAGCTTAAGGGGGCAGGACCCAGGTCGACTTCCAGACCCAGGCCTTGGGCTGCAACTGCCACAGGCCGTGAGGTCCATGTGGTCAGGCACGCAGAGCTGCCAAGGGCCTCTGACCTTTCAGGGCCTCCTGGCCTAGGGCCTCCTTCACCCACCCCTGAGCAGGCTGCCAATCAGGGAGCGCTGGGGGTCTGGGCAAGTTCCAGAGTTTTTTAGGGGGTAGTAGGAGTAGTAGTCAGACCGTGAGGCCCACAAGTCCAGGCTCTGAGCAGCCCCAGAGAGGGGTGGGTGGGTGGGGCCCTGGTTCTGATTTCTCTGCCCCTGCTGGGGCCTCTCCCAGTCGTAATCAGCCTTGGCTTCTCCAGCTGTGATCTGGGGATAACACAGGAACCTATCTCAAAGGGTCATGGCCAGGGGGGAATGAGTGAATAGCCTCTTCATAAGGCCTGGAGCAGAGGGTGGTGGGGACCGACGTATTTTCCCCGTTCGTGCTGTGCATCCGACCAGCTCTGAGACCCGACCAGCTCACTGGCACAGAGAGAAGGAGTGAGGGGACTTTCGGGAGGGGGCTTCGGGGAAGGCTGGGCTGGGCCTGAAAACAAGCAGCAGCTAATTTGTGGGTTTGAAATAGCTGTGCCCAGGCTTCTCTCAGGAAAGGAGGGGGCTGATTGGAGGACGCCTGACTTGTTGGCCCCTGGAGAACATCAGGCGACAAGCTGCCATCCTGAATGTCCTTCTTACTCTGGCTCAGGGCTGTGGTTAGAAGCCACGTGTCGGCCCCTGACAGCTAGATCAGGGAGAAGTCTCTTAGGGAGGCAGCTGGCAACCCTAATTACCGCCAGAGAGTGGGGACGGAAGGAGCCGGAGCCGGAGCCGGGGTGGGGCGGGTGGGGAGGCTGGGACAGGGCATCTCCGGCTGCCAGCCTCCCGGCCAGCTGTCCTCGTGTACATACCTGGAGAGTCGGGCCCTCAGCTGGGTCACCGCACAGCTTCCTGAGGAGTGAGGATTTCTTGGCTGCAAGGAGAATGGAAAGCATGTCAGGATCTCTGTGGTGCTTGGCTGGGATCTGAGAGCCCCCGGGAGGAGCCAGGCAGAGGGGGCAGCTCCCTCCCGGGCGAGGCCCCGCAATGTCACACAGAGCCAGCAGGGCCAGGAAGCCATCACGGGGCTTTGGGGAGAAGGTGAGCTCTGCACACCATGAGGCAGCTCAGCCTGGTCAGGGAGCCCCACAGAGCTGGGGGTCAGCTGGCTGCCTTCGCCCCAGGTTTGACGATTATTTTACATTTCTTTTTGTGAAGTGCTTGTGTGTGTGTGTATTACACAATCATATGGCTCCCAAGTTGGAGACAATGTCCAAAGGTCTGTAGTGAGAAGACTCGCCCCAGACTGTGGCCCGTCGATCCCTCTTTCCCTGTCTGGCTGTGCAAGCACTTGGGAATGTCTTCTGTTTTCTTCTAGAATTTCTTGATGCAAATACCAGCAATTATGAATAAACATTCCCATTTTCCCCCTTTCTTCAACAAAAGATAGTCTATAGCACTCACTGTCCCACATTTGCCTTCAGCAATGTATCTTGGAGATAATGCCACAGTACTCCAGAGAGATTCCTTTCTGTCTGCCTCTCTGTCTTTCTACCATACACAGCTATAGGATATTCTGGGTTGTCCTACATTGGGTCTCACAAACAGAGCAACAAATCTATGCCAGTGAGACACTCAGGGTAAGCTCTAAGAAGGGATAGTGGGGTCAAAGGGCAAATGTGGGGGAAGCTGGGATGGGTCAGCAGGTAGAATGCTTGTCTTAAAGTCCTGGGGTCCGAGCATTGTATCCCAGCCCTGGCCAGTGTGGACCCATATGCTGAACTGGAGTGTGCCCCCAGTTAGGTTCTCACTGGGATTAGCTTCCCATGTGGAAGGCCCTTGGTTCGGCTCCTGACCTGGCATGCCTCCCATGTAGGAGGTCCCCAGTGGGGGTGTGCCTCCCATGCAGGAGACCCCTGGCCCAGTTTCTGCCCTGCGCCCACCTGTGGAATGAAACTATAGTGAAAACTAATGATGTGCAACTATGGAGACTGTTCTGGGCCCTCCTGCTTCTCTCTGTCTCTGTCTCTCTCTGTCAAAAACAATAAAAATAAATCTAAAAACAACAACAAAAACCAACAACAATGAAAAAAATAAAAAAGAAAGAAAAGGAAAATGCATTTGTGATTTGGAGCCAGATCATCAACTCAATGCCTGGATGGTTTTAAAATTTGGCTATAAATTCTTTGATCCTCCTTCTTCAAAAAAGTGGGGCCCAATTCCCTCCCTTTGCTTATGGACTCACTGCTAATGAGAGTATGGTGAAAGCAAGGTGTTGGATTTTGGAAATTAGGTCAGAAAAGGCACCTATAGCTTCCTCCTTACTCTGTCTGATTGCTCACACAGGGCAGCCATGTTGTGAGGACTTGCAAGTAGCCCCATGGAGGGTCCATGTTAGGAGGAACTGAGGCCTCCTGTCCACAGCCGTGTGAGGAGCCACCTCGGAAGAGGCTCCTCCAGCCCCAGTGGAGCCTTCAGATGAGACAGCAGTGCCTACTGACATTCCAGCTGCAACCTCTTGAGAGGCCCTGAGCCAGAACCACCCAGCTGAGGTGCCCAAACTCCTGATCCAAATAGATTTAAACTTCTATTTGCCACACGGCGACAGACAACGGATCTATTGGTACAACCCAGTGGGGTTGCTCTGACTCGCAGTCATCCTGACAAAGTAGACAACCCCAGGCTTTAATGTGAGCCCCGGCTTCACAGGGTGCCCCTTCTCGGCCAGGTGAGCAGGCTGAGGCCTGGAGCGAGAGGAGGACCACAGGAGGACATAGGTGACTCAGTGGAAGAGCTTTTACCATCCCTCCCCATTCACTCACAGATCTGCACCTTTGTGTCAGATGCTGCATCAGGCACTGGGCATATGTGGGTGGCCTCTGCCTCATGGAGCTTACAGGAAAAGTCAACAGATAGATGAGGAAACCAAGGCTCAGAGCGGTGGCATGACTTGTCACACAGCATGTAGTCAAGCACACAGGGAGGTGAAGCAGGCCTGCGCAGGACCTCGCCTGCCCCACACTGGACAGAGTGGCTTTGTACCCTGCTCCTGCCTCAGTGGCCCCTTCCTGGGGTGCCCTGTGCCACCTGCTGAGCCTGTGGGCAGAGCTCAGCCACCCCATCACCCCTTTTCCTCAGCCCTAGGACAGTGAGACTGAACTTCTGCCTGGAACACCCCAGGGTTCTTGATGCCAGCTGCCCCCTCTAGGGGCTCGAGGACCCGTCTTCAGTGCTCAGATCATAGGGCAGGCTCTGGGCAGCATGTGCCCTAGGTCTCGGGTTCCCACCCCCACCCGGACTCTTGGCAAAGCCCCTTGGTGCTCACTGGTGTGAGTTTCAGAAGCCGGGGCCCCCTTTGAAGTCGGGAGATCCAATCCCCCAGATCCGGGGCTGCCCCAGGGAACCCCAGGGCTACAGGCATCTCCTTTTCCTCCGAAACACTACCTGGCCCCTCTCCTCACCGGCCTGGCCCCAGCACGCTAGGTAACTCAAGACCATGGTCATGAGGGCTGGCTGTGGCCGGGGTGTGGGCAGCAGCTGCTGCTGAGGGCAGTTTTGCCGTAGGCCTGGACCCCTGCCCTCCCTGTGCCCTGACCCCATGACCTCTGGCCCCTTGCACAGTGTCTGGCCTCTGCTCCTGAACCTCTTCCCTCCCCTCCCATTTCAACCTGCCTCATTTCAGCTGTGGCCTCTGTGTCCTAGAGTTGAGTTTCCCCCTCCCTTCCTCCTCACCACCAGCCGGCCCCGGTCCTGGCCCTTCCTTCCAAGTTCCCCCTGCCTAGGATGCCGCCTCCCTTCTTTCCAGTCTCCCCGATTTCCACCCCCTTCCAGGGTCAGACCAGGCAGGACCTGGGCTCGAATCTAGGCTCTGGCTCTTCCTGGCTGAGGGACAGGAGCCAGCCCGGGTCTCACAGAGTTGTTTCCTCGCCAGTAAAATGGGGACGATCCAAGTCCTGACCTCAAAGGGCTGTTGAGGAAAAGTAAAGGGGATGACACGCCTAAATCATTCGTGCAGACCAGCTCTGATGAGCCCTCGGCAGATGTTCGCTCTGAGTGTGGTCATTGCTTTTCTGAGAGCCCCTCCCTGCTGCATGCTGAGTCCACCCAGCAGGTGTGTGCTCACGAGGCAGCGCTTTGCCGAGTAGTTACCACTGATCCTATGAGCACAGGGCTTCCATGAGGAGGTGACCCTCAGCCCTGCATGGCTGGGCCTTGGGAAAGGAGTTCTTGAGCACAGGTTGGGGGTGGGGACCCTGCCTGGGAAGCTGGGATGGGAGCACATGGTGCTGGTGAGGAAATGGGCCCGTTTGGGTTCTACCGATGGGTGATGGGAGGCCACAGAGGGTCAGGGACACTGTGGACACACACATGGCCCATTCCACACCCAACCCCAGGGCCCTACTCCCCATCCTAGGTACCAAACAGGAGGCAACACACACACACACACACCTTTGGGCAGAACCAGCGGGAAGGGCAGCAGGGCTCCAGCCTGCCCTGAGTATAGTTAGGGAAACTGAGGCATAGAGCAAACTCGGGCCTGTCTAAGGGCACACGGCGAGTGAACCCTGCTGCCCCCACCAGGTCGCCCTCCCAGGCTTCTGGGAGGCCCCTGCCCAGCCTGGGTCCAGCCTGGTCCCTGGGATTGTAGATCCCTGCTTCCAGCCACCCACCCTTGCGAGCCACCTGAGCTGCCTTGCCGGGCACTGGCCTGGCCACCCAGACTCCCTGAGGTTTGGGTGGCCCCTCCTGCCACGGGCCCGCTCCCAATGGGTGTGGTGGGTGAAGCCAGGTGGCCTGTGTGCCAACTCTGCAGGGCAGAGGTCTCCGTTTCCAGGTCACCCCTGACCAGTGTGTCTGGGAGGAGTGTGAGGAGCACAGTCCTGCCCACCACCCTGTGATGATGCCCTTGTGCAGCGGGTGCCCCTCTCGGTGTTCTCCATGTCTCCCAGCCCCTGTCCCCGCCAGCTCGCTGGGCACCCAACAACCAGACACATCCCAAGTCGTGGGGGAGCCAAGCCCAGTGGAGTGGCCCAGGA
Organism: Craseonycteris thonglongyai; assembly: GCA_004027555.1. Lineage (NCBI taxonomy): Eukaryota > Metazoa > Chordata > Mammalia > Chiroptera > Craseonycteridae > Craseonycteris > Craseonycteris thonglongyai. The sequence goes on along the minus strand of PVKE010000619.1, from coordinate 86,329 downwards.
CAGCGCCCGGGGTTCCCAGCGAGAGCTGTCTTTGCTCTAAGGGGCTGCGGCGTGGCTCGCTCTGACATTTATTTCACAAATATCCCCTTTTCCTTTTCCTTCAAACGCTGCCGCTTTGCTTAAAAACTATCTGTTACCCAAGCGCGCAGATAAACCTCTGCAGGTAAAATTATAGCTGAGATATGGCCCGAGGGTGCGTTTAAGAATACCTCGCAAATTATCAGCTGCATTTATCTTAATTACTTTGGGGGAAAGTGGAGGCTGGCGTTGGAAGGGGCTGGGAAGCGGGTGTTTGTCCCGCCTTATCGGGTGCATATTTGAGATCCTTTAACAGAAGGGAGATAAGAGGAGCATGTGGGGAGAAAATGATGTCTTCGAAAATGACAGGGAGGCGCTGGGCGGGGGGTGGTGAACGTGCTTAAAGACAGGGTCCGGTGCTCACTGAGCCCACGGATGGCGGGGGCAGCACTGACCACTTTCCTCCATCCTTTGGTTCCTCAAGGACCAGTATTTGGGAGTGCAAGACAACACTGCTCGGAGGCTCTCCATTTCCAAAGGCTTTATGTGTCAACCCTCCATCAGTGTCCGATGGCCAGCCTGAGCCTTGTCCAAGCTCCTCCTAGAATAGGCCCCCCCACCCTGCGGGACCCCTCATTCTGCACCTTCATTCTGGACACGAGTGCAGAGCAGCACCTTATCGCGAGTGTGGCAGGAGCCCTGGGACTTCAAGAAGGGACTGGCAGTGTCCAACTGATAGTTTGCAGGATGGCACTGGCCGGGGATGCAGGATGGTTTGGGGTCAGGTGGATGCAGGAGGAGACGGGAGCTGACTGCCCCAGAAGCCGCTCCCTGAGCCTCAGCTCCTGGATGGCAGCAGCCTTGTCGATGCGTCCCGACAGCCCTGGCTCTGGGCCGGGCTTGCTGGCCCAGCTGACCACCTGGCATGAGGCGGGCTGCCAGAAATCTAAGGCGGGATTCCCAGCCCAGTCACCGGTCCTGCCAGGTGCTGTCCCTGATGCCTGCCCTGACCAGCACGCTCTGGAACCCTGGACTCCAGTTGTCCAGGGTGGGGGGGACCTGGCTCTCCAGGGATCCTTGATGTCCTCACCTGCAAGACTGCAATGACCACACTGTTCCACAGGCTGAGTAGGAAAGGGCCAAGGAGTGAGATCGGACACACGAAAGAAAGAGAAGTATGAAGTCCTCTGTGAAGTCAAGACGCCGGGGACCCAGGCAAGGGCCCTCAGTGCTGTTCTAGGGGCTGTGGGAAACCTGCCTTTGTCCCCGAGCTCCTGAGAGGACGTGCCTGAGAGCTGCCTGGATCCTCCTGCCCCGTGGCCTCTCCTCTCCCCTTCTAGAACCTTCCCCACCATCTGCCACCCTCTGTGTGGCTGCAGGCCAAGGATGCTCCTGCCTCAGGCCCCTGTACCCGCTGTTTCTGTCTCAGGACGTGACTCCTGTCCCACCTCCTCTGGTCTAGTGCCAATGCCACCTCCTCCAGGAAGCCCTCCCTGACCCTGGAGCTAGCACAGCCACTGTCCAAGGGCACTCTCTGCCCCTCCAAAGCCTGTCTGTCAGTCTGTCATGGAACATCCTATCCCTGCACCATTGCTATCAGCTTTCTGCTGCACTATCCCCCTCCCCACCACAGGAACCCCCAGGGGCCACTGGCTTAGGCCCTTCCTGCCCAAGGTCTGGCACAGGCCAGAGGGGACTGTGGCTGGCTGGCCCTGCTGCTAACCTCCCTGGGCACCTCAGGAAAGCCCTCCAGTCCTCAGTTTGACCGTCTGTGAGGTGGGAGAGCCCCATTTACCTTAGAGCAACATTACAGGATAGGATGAGACACATATGGAGAACCTGGGGCCCTGCCCTCACAGAGCGGGGCTGCCATTCTTGGAGGTTCCTGGGGGCTTCTCTAGGCCCTAGAGCTCCAAGTCTGAGGGGGCCATCAGGGGTGGTATGCAGGGCAGGGGCCAGATGCCCCTCTTAGTACACACATGCGCACACAGCATGTACACACGTGTACACATGAACATACCTTCCCCAAAGCTATGGAGGGGCCACACATTCTGCCTCTGGACCTCATTTCTAAACGATGTTCCCTCGATGCTCTGTGGTGTATAGGAACCAGCAGGCAGGAGGGGCTGCCTGGGGGAGGTGGGTGTGGAGGTTTGCAGGCCATGCCCCCTTTCGCTTCTCCATCCTTCCTGTTACATCTGAGTCCAGAAATGTCTGATGGCAAGGCTGACACACAGTTTTGGGAACACGTCTCACACCTTCTATGCTAATGCTGTGTCAAGCTCAGCCCAGCACACTCCAGCCTCACACCCCTGACCTATTCCTTGGGGAGTCCTTCTCCCCTGAGAGAGACAAGGGACCATATGGGGCCCTGCTGCCTGGGTCTGGTGTGCAGGGATCCTATTGGGACTCAGTGGCCCCAGGAAACTCCTAACCAAGCCAGGGGTGAATGAGCAAGTGCCAACTATCCAGGGCAGGCTGGTTAGGGGGTGGAGGGCAGCAGAGGGGTGTTGGGATACACAACAGTGCCCCCCTCCAAAAGCAAAACTCTTGGGCTCGAAAGACTCTACTTTAGAAACTAAAGTGGTCAGGGCACTGTTTTCAGACTGGCCTGGTGAGCTGCTCGGCTATGGAATTCTAGCTCAAGGATCTCTGTAGGTACCTAGGTCAGCATGCTCACTACACAGACAGGGGATGGTGGGTCAGAGTGGGTGCTGGGGAAGGGAGACACTGCTCTGGGTGCAGAGTAGCAGTCCCGGGGAAGGCTCGGCAACACTCCAGGCCTGCCCCGTCTTGGGAGCTGCCAGCTGAATAAGCCCCCATTTTTGTCTCCAAGAAAGATGCAGGATGCTGGGACAGCTCAACAGGTTGAACATTTGCCTTGCAAATGTGAGGTCCAGGGATTGAATTCTGGCCCCGGCCAGTGCAAACCCATAGGCTGAACTTTGGCGCAACTGGTAACCGCTGGGATGGTGGCAAAGGTTCTCACCTCCATGTGTGAGGGATGCAGTTCAGTTCCTACCCTGCACAACCCCACATCCACTTGTGTGGAATGAAACCATGTCACAACTAATGATGTACAACTATGGAGACTGCTCTGGGCCCCCACCCCCAGGCAGGAAGCTCAATGCCCCCCACTCTCGGCTGGCCTGGTCCCCCTGCCTCTAGGTCACACTGGAAAAGCCCCTGGAATGTGAAGAATGTTCAAGGCTTCACATGATTCTGAGTTTGTGGGAAAGATTGTCACCATCCCCGTCCCCAAACCAGCCATCCATGCTTGATGGCTCATTAATCAAACGTATGTTCCATTTTTGTAACATGAAGTCCCAAGTGCTTTGTCACGATTGCGGGGGTCCCATCTGAAGAGGCTCTCTCAGTGGCCCTCTTGCTCCCATGGCCCTCAGGTGAGTGAGGCGTCTCCAGGCCTTTGCTGCCTAGGTCATGCCATGGACCAGCACCCGGAAGCAGGGTCTGGGGCCCACATAGGCCCTCTGGGTCTGAAATCCCAGACTGGGGCCAGGAGTGTGCCTTGGGAACTCTGTACACTGTCATCCTGCCCTGCCACCCTGTGACCCTGCTGTACAGCACTGTGAGAAACACTGGTCTGCACCAAGGCTGGATCCGGGTGAGAGGGGGAAGAGGCAGGGAGACTGCTGAGTGGGGAATGGGGACCCTGGGACGGATGGGGTCTCCCTGTGTGCTCTGTGGGCCTCCCTGGGGCTGGGTGGCTGGGCCAGGCGTGGTTCTGACAGTAGGCTTGGGGGTCAGTAGCCTTAGGCCAGTCTTCCCACCTTCCAGCTGTCCTGGGGTAGCATGAGACCCATTTTACAGGTGAGCAAGCTGAGGCTGCGGGCAGCAGTGAATTGCGTGGTCGCTGCAGGACTCCCTCTGGGTGCACGTGAGCCCCGGAGAAGGAGGCTGTCTGCTTTGGCTTTTGGAAATGGAGCCTGTCTTTGTCCTAAGCAAGTCCTCTGCATGAGAAATGGGGACCGAGTATAGAGGTCACTCGAGGTCTGCTGCCCATGTTTGGCGGGGATGGCAGAGTTTAAAGAGCTGTTTCTTGAATGACAAGATTAATGAGTTTCCTCAGAGGCCGGTGGCTGTGTTAATTATTCTCCTGTCAGGTTTGGAATCCTATCAGCCTCATTTTTCAATTAAAAGTGATTATAATTCTGCTTCCTAAGGACGAGAGGATTAGTACCATGCCTGTTGGCGGGCAGCTGGGTGGGGGAGGGGCCCTCGACACTCAGGGTCCTGTTGAGTCAGGGGAACGAGCCATCCCACACGAGGGGCCTGCAGGAGACAGCTGGAGGAAGCAAACGGGCACTTACAGAGTGGGGTGCCAGGCAAGGCATTCCCAGGCGACTACTCCGACGGGCACCTGCTACATGCTGGGCTCAGGGGCCACACTCCAGGGAAGCAGGCACTGAGCCCCAGTATACACCTGAGGAAACCGAGGCTCGAAGTGTAGGGGCCTTTTTGCTGAAGGGCACATGGCTCCTGCATTGTGGGCTGGGACTTGTGCCTAACTCTGGCCACTTCCAAGCTCTGTCTACTCTCCTGTTGCCTCTTGTCATCCCCTGGGACAATCTAGGTCCATGTCCTTCCTGCAAAAGAAGCCTGAGGGGTTAGAATTCCCCCTTTAGGAGGGTCTGAGGGGTAGGGTGGGGGCGGGGAGCCCCCAAAGACTGCCTTGGGCTCCACACCTGCTCTGGCCCTGGCTGGACTCCTAGGGGGGCAGGGGGGGGGAGCTGAGATGCAGCAGGCCGCCAGGAATCATCACTTTCCTGCTCTCCTCTCCTGTGCTGGGGCTGGGGTTGGGGTCTTGCTCAGGTTTGAGGAGTGGGCGGGGCTCCCTGGTAGTGGAGTGGGCCTCGACCCAGACCCGGGTCTGCAGGCTGGAGCCGGGGGTCCTGCCCCTCTCTGAACCCCCGTGCTGAGGGTCGCAGATGTCCTGGGTGCTCACTCGGCTGGTACTGCCTCGTGAACACTCTTGGGTCCATGAGGTGGATCTGTGGTCCTCCCATGGCTCAGATGGGAAACTGAGGCTCTGAGAGGAGAAGTGACCCTTCCAAGGCCACACAGCCCGAAGCAGCACTAGGACAGAAACCTACTTGCCAGCAGCTTATAGCAGGTACCTTCCCACTAGTGCAGGGGTATCCAACCTTGTGGCCTCCCTGGGCCACATTGGAAGAAGAATTGTCTTGGGCCACATAACACTAACGATAGCTGATGAGCTAAAAAACAAAAATCACACAAGAAAACCTCATGTTTTAAGAAAGTTGACAAATTTGTGTTGGGCCACGTTCAAAGCCGTGCTGGGCTGCATGTGGCCTGTGGGCCGCTGGTTGGGCAAGCTTGCTCTGGTGTTTTCTGTGGGGCTGCCTGGGTGTGTGACCAGCTGGTCCTGTAGTCTGCTGGCCATGCTATCTTGGCCAGTTTCTGGGCAGCTGGGATCTGAGGGCCTGGCCAGGCTCTCCCGGGGCCCCTTGAATCTGGCTGACCGATCTCTGAGAAGCATTCCCGGGGGCGCCCTTTCTCCTCGGCTGGTCATCCGGCTCAGGAGGGGCTGAGTGGGTGGCAGGTGGGCAAATCTTTGTCTTCAGCAGCTTGGCTCTGAGAAGCCCCAGATCCTAGGGTCAGGAAGGTGGCCCTCTCACGGGGTGTCCTCCCTGGTTGTCTGGGGGCAGGAACACAGCAAGGAGGGTAGAGGCATCCTGAGGGCCTACCCCATAGCCACATCAGGCCCACTGCCTTCTCCCTGCAGCCTCAGGGGCCCTCGCTCCTGCTCCATCCCTTGGGCCCTGTTCCTGATCCTCAAAGGCACTCAGCTCTGACCCGACACAGGCCTTGCCCTTTTGCTGTCCTCTCCCCGTAAGTTGTCACTTTTCTAGTCCCAGCTTGCAAGGCTGCATAGCCTCCCTCTGTGAGGAAAAATGAATGCTGTCTCCTGCCAAACCATCTGCTGGGTTAGGTCATATCCACCTTTGCCCACATTCATCCCTAGTTCCTGCTGCTCACACAGCAGGTGCTCCTGTTTGGGGGTGACACTCCCCATTGGGTAGTGGGAGCTCTGGGGACATTAGACATGAGAGGCCCTATGGGCTGCCGTGAGGAGACCAGTCAGGGCAGCCCGGGTGCAGGTGGGGGTTTTGGGCCCGGTGACAAGACCCTTCCATCTTCCAGGGGCCTCAGGGGTGGGGCTGTGACAAGCTGCAGGGAGCCGGCCTGAGGGGCCTGTAGTTCTGCCCATACCTTAGGGAGCCCCCATCCCTGACACAGAGGGGTCCTGGGACACCTCCACCCACAGCCTCCAGGAGGGTTTCACCAACCCTGGGCCACCATCACCCCTTTTACAGCTGGGAACACCAAGGTCAAGGCCGCCCAGGACCAAGCCCATGGCTGCATATTGCTGTCTCTGCCTCTGCAGGACACCCTCCTTGACCTGGCGTCTGGGCCTGGGCAGTGGGCTCCCCTCCCTGGACCCCTGCCCTCACTGCAGCCACCAACTCTGTGCAGAAGGGGAAACTGAGACCTGGTGAGGCAGACATAGTCAGCATGTCATGGAGGGGAGGCCTCAGGCAGATAGGATGGGTACTGATGGGCGCCTCTTCTCCTGGGACAGAGCTGGGGCTCCCACAAGACCCACCCAGTGTGCTCTCCTTTCATAAAAAGTCAGCTAACACGCCGGAGCTGGAAAACAAAAGGGCTGCCAGGATTCACAGCCGGTGACAGCCCTTCCTGAAAGCCGCCCCTGTCTGGGCCTTCAATTTCCTCGGTCAGCTCTGCCTGCTGCCCAGTGCATCATGGGAGAAGCCGGCTTCCTGCTGGCCTTCCCTGGGGTGGGGGCTCCACTGGCAAAGCCTCAGGTGGGTTTTTGGGGTAGGCATGCAGAAAGGGAAGGAAGAGATTCAGGGGGAGGACTGGGTGGGCCAGTGCTGCTCACAGACGGGACCCTGTCTCCTGCTTCTCCCTCTTCTGTCTGCACAAGTGTCACCTGTCACCTGTCCTTCTAGGCCTCCCACACCCTCTTCTTGCTGGATTCAGCCGCTGGGCCCCACCTCCTCAGACACACCGTATTTAACTATTTATCCCCAAGACCAAGCGTCTGATTAGTTTTACGTGAGTCCATGTCCCTGGTGATGGACCGAGCCTGGATGAGGCTGGGATCAGCACATGTTTCTTCAAGGAGGGGTCGTGAGGGGGCCAAGCTGCTGGTGTCTGCCTGGCATCCTGCCTGCCCCTCTGACACGGTTTCACGGCTACATGAGAGGCCCTGCGACCCAGGCCCGGCTGCTTGATGGGCAGCTGCTCTGAGCTCCGCCGACTGTGGCCGCCAGGAAAGCCAGCCCAGCAGCAGGCTCTCTGATTTTTTTAGGAAAAGCCAGAAATCCAGGCTTTAAAGTGAAATCTCCCATTTTTAAACGTTGGCAATAAAATTCACACAAAACAAAATAACTACTGTGTGGGCTGAAGCCGTCGGGGCCAGATTGAGCCTGTGGTTGGTCTTGCGTGACCTTTCTGTGGGTGGTACACATTCCAGGTGCCCTGCCGAGGCCCTCCGGCCACTCATTCCTTCATTCATTCACTCATTTATTCAGCAGATTTTGACCAAGCGCCTCTAGTATGTCCGGTTCCCTGCCAGGTGCTGGGATACAACTACGCATGGGACAGACACAGACCCCACTGCACAGGGCTGATGTCCTTGTGGGCCTAGTTTAGAGCCATCAGGATGTGAACATACATCTCCTGACCCTGTGCCCTGGAAAGTTCTTGGGATATCTAGAACCTCTATTAGGGTGGGAAAATCCCTCACTGGCAAAGGACCTTGTGGGCTCAGAGAGGTTAGGCCATGTGCCCCAGGTCACACAGCGGGTAGCAGAGGGGGTGCTAAGAGGGCAAGCTCAGGAGAGGCCGTGTCCAAGGCTGGGGCCTCGTGGGGGCTGTAGAGCTAGGAGGGTGAGCTGAGCAATGTGGGCCTGACGCAAGGAGCCCGGTGGGGAGGGTGTGCCCGACCCCCACTCAGGCACCTCCTTGGCTTGAGGCTGGACTGGGTTCCAGCAGGAGACAGGGACAAGGCTCTAAAGGAGGTAGGAGACCAAAGTTGTGTTTGGCATGGGGGTGGCGGCTCCCTATGCCTTCCCAAAGTGTTTGGGCTCTCCTCCTGGTTGGCTGAGGCCAGCAGCTGCCCCATCACCCCAAATGTCCACAACAAGCACACAGACCTTGTCCCTTTCCTGACCCACTGCCAGGTGCCCCACCTGGTAAGGGGTGAGTCCCTCCCCCAGGAGGGCTGGCTGGTGGAGGGGCTTTGGTATGTCCCCAAGATGCTGGAAAGCAGAGGAGGTCTGAGACCTGAGATGACACTGCCCAGCTGTGGGACAAAAAGGGGACCCTCAGGTGGGAGGCTCATCCACACTCTATAGATAAGGGAACCAAGCTCCAAGCAGTTGAGATACTTGGCCATGAATACATCGCCAGTAGGCCACAGGCCCTGGAAGCCCCGGGTTGGCCTCTGGTGCCCCTCTCTCCCTGGGCCAGGCCACCACCATCTCCTGCCCAGACAATTGGGACGCCCCATCTCGGCTTTCCTGCTGGCTCCCTGTAGCGTGTTGTTCCTGCAGCTGCACAGGGACCTTTCCAAACACAAATGAGGCCACATCTCCCCTGTAAAGGCCTCCGAGGTACTGGAATCAAGTCCCACCCTGGCCTGTAAGTCCTGGCACCACCTGGGCCTTCTAGAAAGCTCCAAGTTCATGCATGCCTCAGGATCTTTGCACTCGCTATTCCCGCTGCCTGGAACATTCACTCCTCGTAGGCGTGCCCATATTTGGCTGCATCTGGTCTGAATGCCTCAGCTCAGACATCACCTCCTGGGAGAGTCTATATGGGAGTGGTTCACCTTCAAGTATCTGTTTCATATTTTGTGGCTCCTCCTCCCTCTGAATTTGTATTGGCTGAGGCAGTGTAGAGGACGGGAGGTGGCGGGGTGTTGTGGGTTGAACTGTGTACCCCCAAAAGAAGGGTGACCAGAGTCCTGTTTTAAATGGGACAGAAAACAACAGTGCTGTCCCGTTTCAAATGGTATGTCTGGTCAGCCTACTGACACCTTGAATTTAGCCCAGTGACACGAGGCTGACCAGTCTGAAATGGGACAGTATCATTGTTTCCTGTCCTGTTTAAAACAGGACGCCAGGTGAGGCTACCCAGAAGATATGTCCAAGTCCAAACCCCCAGAACCTGTCTGTGGATGGGAACATGTGTGGAAATAGGGTCTTTGCAGATGTAATCAAGTCAAGATGAGGTCACCCTAGGTTAGGGCGGCCTCAGTCCAACTAATGTCCTTATAAGACAGGCACTGGGAGAGGCCATGTGACAATGAAAGCAGAGACTAAAGTGATGCAGCCACAAGCCAGGGACACCTAGACTTCCCAGGAACCAGAAGAAGCAGGTAGGCTCCTCCCTTTGGTCTTCTGGGGGGATCGTGGCCTTGACTGATTGTCTACTCCACGAGTGGTCCAACGTGCTCTGGCTGAAATGCTTGGAGTCACTCCTGCCCCCCTCCTGTGTGCACCCACATCCAATCCAGTCCCTCAGTACCCATTGGCTCCGCCATCAACCAAATGAAGAATCTGACGTCTGCACCTGCCACCCCTCAGACCACTGGGGTCACCTCATCCCTGTGCTCCTGTCACCACTCTGTTTGCTACCATCTCGGAGGGAAGCACAGAGCTGCATCCTGCCATTTCATGACTGGCTCCATGGTGTCCCTTGAGGGCCTGGCATGGTCCCTGCTTTGCGGGAAAGGAAACTGAGTCATGGCGAGGTCAAGGATGTCCTTTCCCAACACGATGACCTGAATCAAGGGTACCCTGGGGGGACCTCCATGGGCAGGAACCCCCAACTCCAGCCACACTCTGGGGGGGGGGTCTCTGGCCACATGACCCATGCTGTGGTCCTCAAAGGTTCAGCTCAGTGCCCCGTCTCCCTGCGGAGGGGCCTGCTGCAGAGGCGCTGGCAGGAACAAGGGCTGCAGGCCCTATGGGATGCAGCCTGAATAATGCTGATATTCATCCAGACAAGCCCTGCCTCTGTTGGCTTCAGAGGGTGGCGCTGGCTGAGACCCCAAAAAGCCCCTCCCGCCCTCCCTGGCTGTCTGGGTGTTTTTCTTTCATCAGTTGGAGAAAAAGTAGGAAGAAAGGAAGAGAGCAGAATATTTTGCCAGGGACTGAAAAAGGCATTGTGACCATGTTTATCTTTGATGGCATACGGGGTGCTGGGCACAGGAGTCCCCCTTCCTCTGGCCTTTGAGGTGGGAGTGAAGAGATTGGGGCAAGGTTGGAGCCAGTGAGGGTCTTCAGAAGTGGGGGGTGTGGTGGGGGTGCAAAGCCCACGAGAGCCAACCACTGGGAACCAGAAGTGGGCCTGAAAGAGACAGGAGAGATTTCAGCAGGGCAAGCGGAGAAATACCCATTCAAGGCTGTGCGTACAGTCAGTTTGCTGAGTAGACTTGTGGGCAGCTGGCAAAGCCATTCTTAGTCCCAAGGAGTCTGTGACCCTAACTTCTTATGGGGCCACCTCCGAACGCTGGCTCTATGGTGACAGCCCCTCTCATTTCTCAAAAACCTCACAGGAGGTCCAAATTAAGCTCTGGGCTTCCCAGCTACCAAAGCAAAAAGAGATCAACTCATAGTGGACTTAACATTCTCATTACCTGACCAAAGTGGATCACATGTGGGTCAGAGAGTTTTTCTGGAACTCTTCCAATCAGTCCCTGTCTCACAGCACTGTGGTGAGATTGGAAGAGGCCCGGAGCTGCACTCCGGGTTCAGGATAAATGTTCAATGGCTGTGAAGTCCCTCTCCTTATGTTACAGGTGAAGAAATGGAGGCTCAGAAAGGTACACAGCTTGTGAGGTTGTCACAGAGCGAGTGAGTGCAGGCAGCTGGATGCGGACAGGAGGCCGGGGCCCATTCTCCATTTTCCCCATCGTAGGGAGGGGAGCCCTGGCCCAAAATGCTGCCTGCCTGACCTCATGCCCAGTAAAGGTCTCCGAGCTGCCAGGAGCCTGGGAGGGGTGAGGTGGCCCCAAGTCACTCAGCCCAGGCCCTTTTCCAAATCAAGTAGGGCGGTCCTGGAGGCTACATGTGGTCCTGCCATCCCAGACCTCTGGTGGCTTCCCGTCCCACTGAGGGTGACCACTAGAGTCCCAGAATGTTAGAGGCCCTTGAATGGGAGGGGCATGGGGTAGGGAAGAATGTGGTGGTGCACAATTTTCTGCAGACAGGTGACCCTCAAGGGGTAACCCTGGGGGTGACCCTGACCCCAGGGACAATGACCTGGGGTGACTCTGACCTGCAGTAATCTTGACCCAAGGTTAACGTTGACCCGGGGATGACTGTGACCTGAGAGTGATCCTGACATGGGAGTGATCCTGACCTTGGGGACCATGACCTGGGGTGACCTAACTCCAGAGCCGAGTCTACGGGAAGCCACAGCCTGCACCTCCTCAATATGTGGCTACTGCATGGATCGGGTGCAAGTGGAGACAGAACTAACACAAGGCCAAGGTACTCTGGGCCAGCCGCTTCCACTGGGGAGACCCAGTCCACCCAAGTCCCTTCGAGCTCCAAGCTGCTCCACCTGCTCAGTGGTGGCCGTCCACGTTCAGACTCCCTGGCTTGGCTCTGGTCGGCTGGGGTATCAGGCGAAGAGCTAAGGCACCGTGTTCTCCTCTCCCTGTGGGCGCCAGGGAAGGGCCGATAATAGATGCCACCCTCCAACACGGCAGACACACACTGTGGGTCTTCTTTCCCCTTGAAATAATGTGTGTATGCTACTTTTTAAGTAAGAAAAAGATGGTAGGAAATAAAAGAAAAGCAACGTGGCATCCCGCAATACCATTGCTAGGACTTGTTTAGTCACCATGGGACAGTCCCCAGGCCCCTGCTGAGTTGTTATGGGGAGTCAGGGAGAGCCCACACTGTGTTACCCTAACGAAGCAGGAGAGATGCCCGCAAGCATGCGTGATGGGATCAATCATCGAAAAGCAAATAGTCAACTACGTTATGTGCACACGGATAGGACCCTGGAGGTTTGTGGAGGGGGACCAGAGAGGCGGGGCCTGGCCTTGTCACTTCTTGAATGCCCCTGTCTGAGTTTTTGACATGGAGCAGGAACTGCTTTCATAATCACGAGTCCAAGACCGGGGTCTCCTGCAGGACTCTCGCCCCTGCTGAGCACTGGGGGCTGGGACTCTGGCCTGCAGCGAGCTCCCTCTGGGGGCGGGCAGGGAAGACATGCTGGGAGGCTCTACAGGGCACCCTCTGGCAGGTGAGTAAACTGAGGTCAAGGAAAGGAAGGAGCTCTCTGGGGGTCAGAGCCAGTGACCCACCAAGCTCCCACGTGAGCGGTCCCCATCCACAGTGCTCCTGCATCACAGCCACACTTTTGCACTCCTGCCCTGTTTCTGGACTCAACTCTGGGTCCCCCTGAAGGGCAGCTTCCCTGCTGGCCCCACCTTGTGAGCTCTCATTGCTTCTGAGTCCTTAGAAAAGTTGTCCCTGGCTTGCACCATCTTCCAGCTTTTCACATCTCAGCTGGTCTTAATTAATTTCCTTCCAAGTCCCTCCAAAGCCATTCAGCAGTCTTAGTGCTTGCCTACTGCCAGATATCCTGATGCGCATGTGTTTGGGGGGGCCGGCAGGTGGGAGATTGCAGAAACCCTCTTGAGTTACTAAACTGCGGGGCTTTGCTGCTTCTGGGGACAAGAGCTGCAGGGCTGGAGAGCATGCCTGGCTTGGGCTGCAGGGTGGGTTGTACAGGGCTTGGCTGGGTGGGCGATAACCACGAGGTACATGTGGCCTTGATGGGCAGAAGGGAGGGGCTGGTCTTGAGTGCTCGGAGATGCCAAACAGTATCTGCATTTCCTGGGGGCATCTGAGCAACCATGTGGCCTGCAGGGCCCGACAGACCCTTTGCTCATTTCCACCCCTGGACCATCCTTGTTTGAGTACCTGGATCCAGCTATGCCTGAAGCATGCCCTGCAGAGCCCAGTTATGGGAGCCAGTAGTCTCATTTTTTTGCTTGCTCTATTTTGAGTTGAGTTTTGCTTTCCTGTGACTGAAGTGTCCTAATCAAATACAACCTCACATAGGCCTCACAGGTGACCCCTCTGGGCATTGGCTTCATGCTGGGTCAGCTTCCGGCTGCCCTGAGAGGCCAGACACACCCTGTGACCTGCTTGTCATGTTTCTCCTCAAAAAACCACTGGAGCTCGCCTCTCACAGTGCTCTGTGCATTCTTCCTGCAGGTCATCTTCCCCTCCCCTGCCAGCTCAGGAGGAGAGCACATTCGTTCATGAACTAGCATGTGTGGCCTACCTGTCCTGGGCCTCGGAGCAGCCATCCTGCACCAGAAATTTCCAAATGATTCTAAGCCCTCCCAGGCTTCTCATGAGACCCCCCACAAACAATGTCCACACTCCCAGAGACCTGTAGCCTTCTGGGGCTCGGTCCTTCCTCACCCCGCCAGAGGGCCTAACGGAATGTGATGGACAAAGGGATATGGTGGCAGGATGACATTCTAGTTTCGATTAAAAAGGCGAACAAGTTGTTTACCCCGGTAACGTCAGTACACTACTTGAAACACCCCGCAATGCTCACCTGTTTGTCATGCCTCAGAAAGGCCGACTGCTTTCCTTGAACTTTTTTTTTAACAGGAGAAATGACATGACAGCTGGGATTTGCTTAAAAAAACGCACCCTAAAAATGTAGCAAGAGAAGGCATGGGGGCAGGGACAGATGGAGGTGGAGTACCAGGTGTTATTAATAGTAACCCACGTAGCTAGGTGGCTGCCTGGGCATGAGTGTGGGCGCCTTTTTTGCTACTTTTGTGTATGTTTTAAAAAGTCCACCATAAAAATGTAAGAGGAGTTATTCTATAAGACAACCACAACCACAAAAATTCCAACTGTTTTGCTAAGGATCCCAGAATTGTAAGGAGTTTTGGGCTGCCGGATGGCTCACGAACGCCATCCACAGTGTCTTTTACGGAAGGAGAGATTTCTGGAGTGAGGGTCCCTTCGTGTGGCCCCAGGAGGTGTGGGCAGTGGGGGCAGGGGGCTTCTTGGTATTTAGGCAGATCATGGAGTATATCGTCCAAACTGGACACTTCTGAGAGTAAAAGGGGAATAAAACAGTTTGTTATAAATTTATAAAAAAATGACAAAATAGAAAGGGACACGGGCCAGGGAGATAAAGAAGCAGGTAGAGGTTCATACCATAAGAAAAGGAGACAAAAGGGCAGGGGCCTGCCCCTCGCTCTGTGGGGGGAGGTTGGGCCTGCCGAACCGACCCACACCTGACCCCAATCCCACCCCCGCCAGGACTCCACCTTGGAGGGCGGCTCACAGGCTCCTCATTCCATCCATGCTCCTCCCCACTCCTGAGGGTCTGGCCCTTGTAAAAGTTGAAAGCGTCCTATCTATCTGTATTCCCCACATATTTGAACTCTGGTATGTGCAGCTGGGTGTTGCATTTACGGTTTTATCTCCCTGGGGAGAGCTGGCTTTTTTATGGGGTCTTTCTGTTCCCTGAGGGTGGGTCAGATGAGAATCAGCAGACCCAGGGAAGCTTAACTGGCCAACTTGTCTTCCACCCGGATAGTACTGAATGGGGGAGGCAAGTAGGAGGTGAGCCCACAGGGATAGGGGAAAGATGCTTGGATGAGGTGGGAGGGGCTTGGCCCCTTTCTGCATCCTCAGCTCCTGGCAGAACCAGCCGCCTTCCTGTGAAGGCTCAGAGAAAGCAGGTAGTAGTGGAGGTCTGGGGGCACAGGGCAAATCCTTACTCTCAGAGGGAAAACCAGGGGCTCCATTGGAAGCAATACCAAGAGCCTTTTTCACACCCAGGAAAGGACATGATCTCTCTTCCTCCTGGTTTCGGGTGATCTATACATTCAGAGCAACTTCTCTAGTAACAAACTATAGAAATAATCCCTGAAAGTGTAGTCTTCACAGGCCCCATGGAGATACAAAATGTCCATCTGGGACATGACATGACCACACAGCATCCTCTTCCCACACCAGCATCCTAAGACCATCTTCTCCTCGCCCTTCTCCCAAGTCATGTTCCTGTGAGTTTATCATCCTGCTGTAATGCTGTGTCTGCTCATGGTCCTGAGAGTCCTCAATCAGCATGTTTGCCTGGGTTAATTGCCTCCTTTGCTGGGTGGGAAGCTCCTGGAAGACGGCCTAGTTTGACAGGTTCACCCTTGTGTCTGCTGCTTGGCACAGTGTCTATGTGTGTTTGTAGTCATTCATCTACCTACCATCCATCCATCCATCCATCCACTCATTCATCCATTTATCTATCACCATCCATTCATCTATATATCATACATCCATACATCATTCAGCCATGCATCCACCCACCATGCATCCATCCATCCATCCATCCATCCATCCACTCATTCATCCACTTATCTACCCACCATCCATCCATCCATGCATCTATGCATGCATCCATCCACCCACTCATTTATCCATTTATCATCCATCCATCCACCCACCCATCCATCCTTCATTATCCATCATACACCCATCCATCATCCACTCATCCATCCACTCATCTCCTGGACTAGAATTTGGGTCTTGGGGCCCT
Source organism: Craseonycteris thonglongyai (assembly GCA_004027555.1). Lineage (NCBI taxonomy): Eukaryota > Metazoa > Chordata > Mammalia > Chiroptera > Craseonycteridae > Craseonycteris > Craseonycteris thonglongyai. The sequence continues at coordinate 70,648 of PVKE010000619.1, read as the reverse complement.
GAGAGGATACTCTAGCCCCTGGTTCACTGCAGGGCTGAAGGTGCTGCAATGTCTTGGAATAAGTAACTGCCCCCCCCCCCCATGACTGGAGTTGGCTGGCATGGATACCACAGCTCTGCCACTGACAGCTCTGCCCCAAGGCTGAGAGAGGGGACAAGTACCCCTCCCGCCTCCCCTGGGCTCACTTCTGGTCAGCTCTGGGGTCCTGTGGGGGAGAGATCTTACACAGCCATCTTGGGTCTGGGTCTCCCTTTCTGTTTTGAGTGTATGGAGGGTCCCAGCTCAGGGCCATGTGGGCCAAAGAGCTGGCAAGGGGCTGGGCTGGGGGAGCCAGTTGTCCTCCCCTCCCTCTGGTGGATGGATGCACCTCCACCCCCCGAGGAAGATAGTGGCCTGCTGCCTTGTGCCCCTTTCCTGGGGCAGCTCAGCCCCAGCCTCAGTGGCTGCCCTGCTGGGGTCCTTGAAGATACCAGTACTGCCCTGAGAGCAGGGCCAACTGTGCCCATCCACTGAAACACCAAGAAACACAGGGGGAGTTAGGCCATGGTTCCAGCTCGCCGTCTCTGACCAGGGTCCCTGCACTGCAGCCCCCAGCAGACCCGCAGCTGAGCCCTGGAACAGCGCTGAGTGTCCCATTTGCTGCTGCTTTTCACAGCTGAGAGGAGGTCTGGTCTGGGGAGGCTGGTCCCGGGCAGAGGAGGCCGCTGGCCCTGGAGGTTCTGGAAAGCAGGCCCGAGCGAAGTGCTTCTGAGAGCCCTTCCTGACTCACCAGGCCAGGCGGAAATGCATCTGGGAGCAGCAGAAGTCGCCCTGAAAGGCCTAAGCGTGGACCCCTCTGCCAGCAGGTATGCCTCAGTTTCCCCATCTGGAAAATGGTGCTGTCATCCCTGCTGGCTGTTTTCGCAGCAGACCAGACCAGGGAGGACGCCGGGGTGCCGGCCTGCGTTCCTGAGGCAGCTGTGCTCAGCTCCCTCTCTGGGCGGGGTCACATGCATGCTGAGGTTCAAAGGTCAGAATGCAAGCTGGGCAGCTTCCCAGCTTGGGTCAGGCTCTTCCCCTGGCACCCCTGTCCGCTCCCACCATGGGAGCTAACAGCTCTATAACCCCCAGTGGCAGCCCTGAGGACAGGTGTGGATGGTGAGCAGCTCATTTGGACCCTCTGTTTACCTTCACCCCAAACACTGCTTCTGTTAACAAGGCTGAGCCTCCTGCACGTCCACGAGGCTGGCACAGTGATGAAATTCCCATCTCACGGAGGAACTGAGGTCCAGAGAGGTGTGGAGACTTCTCCAGGGTCACACAGACAGGAGCCCACTGTGCTGTGTCACTTGGAGGCCAATTAGGGGCCTGGAATGTGGCCCCCACCTCTTGGGTGCCCTGTCCCAGGGGTCCCAGTGCTCCTGCTGGCCTGTGGGCACAGCCTGACCCTCCTTAGGGGCCCCGGGTTTGGCACTAGGCAGAGCCCTGGGGAGGGGGCACCTAGGAGAAAGGGCTGCCTGGATGGGGTGCTCTCAGAATGACCCAGCTGGCCTCTGCCCAAGCCCTTGATCACCAGCCACATGAGCAAAGCCAGCTAGGACCAGTGGGTGCCCCCCTGAGTGGCCCGGGCAGGAGAAGCAGAAGCACTGATGCCAACCTGCTGAATCGTGAGTAATGACAAACCATTGTCATCCAAATCCCCGGGGCCTGGGGCTGTTTGTCACACAGCAATAAATGGCTGTAGTATTCAGGATCTCTTGGCTTTAGTTTTCTTATCTGTTAAATGGGGATAAAATTGACTCCCCAGGGGTGTTGGGGGGTTCAACCAGAGGGTGAAGGTCAAGCTCTCGGCACAGTATGGGCTGACAAATGACTAATGCTGGTGTAGCGTCATCATCATTTGTCCCTGGACCTATGAGAGTGATTGTTTTCCTGGGGGGAGGTGACTTGGATCTCATCTGACTGTCTGGTCACACATCCCATCCCAGACGCTCCAGCTGCTGCAATTGACCCAAATCCACGTTCATCCGCAAAGCGCGTCTCCCACTGTCCGGGTGCCCAGCGCAGTCACTGGGAACTACGACGTCTTTGCATCTGAGTCCTGGGCAGAGGGGTGCAGTGAACAGTGGGGCTGGGGAGGACCCAGCTCCCCACACTGGTCACTGTGAGGAGCCAGATGTAACAGAGGGGCCCTTCTGACTGCATGCCACGAGGCAGGGACCAAAGCCCCATTCTGGGAAGGAGAGGAATCGCTTCCTCAGCATGTTGTTTGTTTGCTGATAGAATGTGCGTCTGAGGCTTCTGTTTTGTTTTCTCTGATCTGGCTTTGTCCAGGGGCTGACTGAGGCCTCACCCTGCCAGGCTGATGGGAGCGATTCTGAGCAGAGACAGAAGCACCTCCGACCTGTGCCCGAGGGTCTGGCAGCCCTAACACCGGGGGCCTGTGCCCCAACAGGGGGCTGGGCATGAGGACCAGGCTCCTCTCTGACTATCACCCCCACACTTCCCGATGCCAGCATATGTGGGATAGATGGGGTCTAGGGTGGTCTTAGACTGGGGGTTTCCACCTTTCGTAGCCACTGAAACCTTGGTTCAAGTGTCCGAAAGAAATCTGACAGAGGAGAATCTATCAGCTCTCCATCCATCCATCCATCATCATCATCATCATCATCCATCATCATCATCATCATCATCCATCATCATCATCATCATCCTCATCATCACCACCTGTCTATCATCTATCTATCTATCTATCTATCTATCTATCTATCTATCTATCTATCTATCACCAACACACCTACCTACTTACCTACCAATCTACCATTTATCTGGCTCACATATACATACATGGTGCCTATATAAACCTTTGGATTCATATATGTTGGGGCAAAGATTACTAACACAGGAAGAGGCACAGCTTTGCCCTCCGACTCTCTGGAGACCCTGGTTTGTGAAGCCCATCTCCCTCCTTCTTCTTCCTACTTTTCCCAACAGCTGGGTGGAACCACTGGACCCACAAGATAAAGGGACAGAGAATGGAGGGGAGGAAAGAAGCGGGTGTGCAGGCTGGGAGCCCTGGGTGAGGCTGATCTTACCCCCAGCTCCCAGTGGGCAGGGATCCACTAATGAGAAGCTGCCCTAGGAACTCTTGCTGGGTTGGCAGGTGGGACTGAGGCCTGAGCTATTGGGTCCCCTTTGCCACCCTTTGGGGGTCTCATGAGAGAGGCCAATGCGGCAGAAGGCAGAGCCAAGAGATGGAGAGGCAGACCTCCGAGGTGTTATCTGGGAACCTGTATCCACCTCTGCCTGAAGTCTGCTAGTCCATGGAGTTTTCAGTCCCACACGCCAATAAATACCCTTTTGCACTGTGGGAATTGTTTTCTCCACTTACACTCAGGAGACCCAAAGCACAAGAATACATAAAATACAGCTTGATGCCCAACCTACAAGTGGAATTGTAAGGAAAACAAGGACACAGGGTGGGGCGTGTAAGAACTGTAAATGAGCAAATGGATGGTGCTGATCCCTATGGGCAATTGTGGCCCACATGGTCCCCAACCAAACATAAGCCCCCCAGTAGGGATGAGCACATGGGTAGAGGGTCTTAGCCTGCAACGAGATGACCAGCTTGGGTGGAGGCTTCGGCATTCGCCTAGGATGGCCCAGGGTTGTCATGTTCAGAGACAAGTGTCTACAGGGGAGGCTTGGGACAGTCTGAATGCAGTGAGCATGCTTAACTGACCGGACCCACATGGCAGGACTGACGCATGACAGCCCCCTGGCACCGGGGGCACTGTGTGGACCACAGCGATCACTGGGCGGGGGGATGATCAAGGCGGGTGAAGGAAACAGATTTTAGATTCTGGGCTGAGTCCCTTTTCCCTGCTGGGTGTGCAGCCTAAGAGCCCCAGATGGGAATTATAACAAGACAGCAGTATTTACCCAGAGGTGTGCTGTGGGATTAACTCCACATAACCTGCACCAAGTCCTAGCCTGGTGCCTGGTCCACGGCACCCAGGAATGGTACCTGATCTGTTCAGCCAAATACACAATTTACATACTATTATATACAAAATATGTACAATGGCACACAACAACATGTGTAACATATAGTGCTGTCTATGTATATGCAACATAGATATAGTAACGCATGTATGCAAGTGCACGTATTTCATATGCGTATAGCCACCTACCTCTGGAGCTTCCTAACTGGCTGCTTCTGGTCATATAAGAAACCTCCTTGCCACAACTTCCTAAGAACCTACATACAGACTTTGCCCCCAGATGGGGGGTGGGGCCCAGGGGCTGATTCATTCCTGGGGGACACCTGAGCCAGCCTGAGGCAGCCTGGGCCAAGGTGTCAGCCAGGGGAGCAGGGAGAGGATGGGTGGGAGGGGGTGCAGAACGGGTCAGGAGGTGTGGGTGGCCTGGGGTGGGCACGGGTGCCTGCAGGGACCACCAGGCCGGCAGCCACATGAAAACCACGGTACTGGGATTCTCAGAGTTCCCCGTCCCTGCATCTCTTTGTCACTTACTCGCTGAGCACCTGCACATCTCCTGACCTCCGGGGCCAGGACACAACCAGGCACAGCGGGTTCCAGGAGCTCGCTGGTCAGCGGAGTAGATGCTAGTGTGACCCGATAGAGGGATGCCCAGGAGCCTGGACCGGAGTGCGGCCCCCATCCTGAACCCCAAGGACGTCTTGAGTGCCTGGAGAATGTGAAGTCTCACTGATAATTTTCACAAATACAGACTGCATGTTGAGATGAAAGTGTTCTGGTTATGCTGGGCTAGTAGGATCTATCACGAAAGTTTGTGTCACCTCGTGTAGCCGCTGGAAAATCTCAAACGACCGCTGTGGCTTGCACTGCACTGCTCTCCACGGCACTGGTAAGATGGCGAGCCCTTTCCTTGCGAAGCCCCATTGCTGATTTACACTTTGGGGCCCTGACGATCTTTCCCGAAGGCACATGCCTCAGACACCTGGCAGCTGGAAGGCTGGCGAAGTGGCGTCCACCCCACTTTCTATAGAAACACCAGCTGCTGGACCAGCTTGGGCCCATGGCCGGCAAAGCACTTTCAGACCAATCGCTAACCATGCAGGTCCTCACCCCCACCCTGGGAAACAGGACTTGTGATGCCCGGGGCAGGTGGGGAGACTGAGGCTCGAGGAGCTGAGCTGCGTTAACGAAGCCCCTCTGCTGTCTGGCTGACCCTCACCTGAGCCTTCCTCGTGCCTGACATGACAAGGTCACCTGTCTTGTTGGAACTCAGCTCACAGCTGCCTGGGTGAAGTCCAGCTTCAATCTTTAACTCAATAGGAGGTGGGTAATATGGCAGCGGCGGGCCTCGGGCCCGAGCACGTAGACCCAGGCACCCACTGCCCAGCAGCAGGCAGGCCCCTCCGGGAGCTTCTGAGACTTTAATTATTCCCCATGCACCAGCCCGGCATAAGTACAGCCTAGACATCCAAGAAAAGCACGCTGCCCGTACGGGGAGCCTTTCCCCGAGCTAAATGCAGCCTGGGTGCTGGGCACGCCGGCAGGCGCGCTCAGATAACAATCGGATCAGGCAGGCCCTGAGCTGACCCTGGAGTGGGCACGCTCCCACTCACCGGGAGGGACCGCCATGGCCAGGCGAGAGGGCCGCCGGCGGCCTTTCTTCCGCTGGGAGGGCGCTCCGGGCGGGCGGGGAGCAGGAATGCATGTGGGCTGGTTGGCGTTTAGAATGTATTTATAGATGGGCCATGGCTGCCAGCTGAGTGGTACCCTTGAGGTCAGTTTCCTGCCAGGCCCTGTGGCCAGATGTTTACTGAGATTGCAGAGAGACTGACCCACCCACACAGGCCCAGATTTATTCCACAACCATGTTCCGAGGCCACTCTGTGCTAGGGCCTGGCCAGGCTCTGGAAGCTCAGAGAGGAGACAGTAGTCATGACCCTCATCAGGTTCCAGTACTCCAGGCACTTGAGACATGGGACCACTGTGCACAGGGCAGATTTAAGAAGAAACAGTGGAGGGGAGGGTACTCATGTTTCCTCGGGAGAGAAGCCTTCTCAGAGGAAAGGCAGGGCAATGTTGAAAGTGGGTTTTGAAGGATGAATAGGAGTTTCCAAACATCCCAAGGAAAGAAAAATAGCATGTGCAATGGTATGTATGGCAGAGATTAAGGAAGCGGTGCACCTGGGGACAGCTCCTGTCCAGTGTGCCTAGAACATGGCATCTAGGGATAAAAACATAAGGGCTTGGGGATGCCAGGATAGCTCAGCAGGCTTAGTGCTTGCCTTGAAATCATGAGGTCTGGGCCTGTGAAAACCCATGTGCTGAACTGCAGCACAACCGGTAACCACTGGGATGATGGTGAAAGCTCTCACCTCCCACGCGCGAGGCCCCCAGTTCGGTTCCCGCCCTGTGCAGCCCACATCCACCTGTGTGAAATGAAACTATGCCACAGCTAGTGATGTACAACTATGGAGACTGCTCTGGGCCTCCCCTCTTCTCTCTCTCACTCTCTCATCTTCTCTCAAACAATAAAATAAATCTTTAAAAAAAGGAAGGGGTAGGGGAAGCTGGGATGGCTCAGTGGGTTAAGTGCTCACTTTGCAGCGC
>PVKE010000619.1:0-63961 GCA_004027555.1 Craseonycteris thonglongyai | reverse complement strand
AGGCCCCAGTTTTGGAAGCTGAGGCTCAGAGAAGGAAGAACAGCCTTTAGAGGCTTCCTGGAGGAAGCAGCGAAAAAGGTGAGGAGGGCTGAGGTGGGGGGTGGCGGACGGCTCGGGGTGGGCATCAGGGGTTCCTAGCAGCAAGGAGCACATGTGGTCCTTACGTGCCTGCACGTGACTGGGCAGCACCGTTTAGTGTAAGACACACTGGATCTCAGGAATCTAAACGGTCTCACTGACATGTTGGAATAATATTTTGGACATACTGTGTTAAATAAAAATTATTTCATCCTCTTTATGTTTTTAAACGTAGTTATCAGAATATTTAAAATTACCTAGGTACCTTGCATTTGTGACTAGTGTTATATATTATAATTATATTATGTTGTATTATGTTCATGCACATATCCATACACACAATGACACACACAACACTCTTATTTGTGCACACACTCATTCATGTGCCCACACACATGGCACATGCATGTGCAAATACGTGTATGTGCACCCACATGAACACAAGGCAAACATGCATGCACTCACTTATGTGTGGGCACACCCCACTCTGTCCCCACAAATACACGAACACCCACATCCACAGACACACATGTGCACACACACACATGCCTGCAGGCATGCTCCCACACCTTCATACAAACCCCTGCCCTGATCGCTACACACTGACAAAAGCTGGGACAAGAGAAGGCTTTGGTCTCTGGCTTTCTCGATCCTGAAGATAGCTTGTCACAGCCCAGGCTGTGGACAGCGGCCGCTCTGGCTCTTTAAATGGATTCTCACTGCCAGGCAGTGGACCGGACCAGCACCCGCTCACTGCCTGACCTGCCCCTTGGCCATGCCCACGTCCTTAGTCTCCTGACAAAAGGGCAGCCCGTTCTCCTTTCTGTGCCTCAATTTCCTCACCTGCAAAATGACAAGGGCAGCCCCACTTCCTGAGTGAGAGAGACATAGCACTCACCAAGGACCCACCTTCCCGTTACAGCGTAGACCAGCCCTGGATGGCTGGGTGGGAGTGGAGACAATCTCGAGGGGTAGGGACCCCATTTTCCCCAGCCAACCCTGGCCAAGAGCTCCCTCAGCTGTTCTTCCTTGGGCCCCTGGGATGAAGGGGGCTGCAGTAAGAACCAGGGCAGGTTCAAATCCTGGCTCTGGTTCTCAGACTTGTGTGGTGGAGGTAGGCTACTCCACCTCACCCCTTCTCCCAAAAGAAGGAGCTGGCTTGGCCCGAGCCACCTCCTGGCCTTCCCTCATCCTGTTTCCCTTTCTAGGATCAGTACCTGGAACATGCTGTCCCCACCTGGAACACATCCTATGTCTTCTCGTGACCTCACCTAGACACCAGCCTCACCTGATTCCACTAGATGCCCCTCCTCTGAGCATCTGCGTGAGCCTTTGCACTTTTCCTACAGTTGCTTCATAGGAAGCCATTGCCCCCCTGACCCTGCTCCCTGGCTGCCCCCCAGCCAGATGGTGAGCTCCTGCAGTGGAAGAAAGGTTGGTCTGTTCACAGTAGCCCTGATGCCTGGAGCATAGCCTGGTTCCTGGGCAACCCTCCACAAGTGATTGTGAGAGGTGTGCACGGAGCACCGAGGGTGACCACTGTCTGGTGGGTGTCAGTGCTGTGGCCCTCCCAGGAGGCCACTGTCTCCCCCAACTCCAAGTGTAGGCTACAGCTAAGGAAGTCAACTTGTCCACGGGAGAAACGGAGCCCTAGCACCCCTCTCCTATGAGGTTGGATCAATATGAGACGCTCCTCAGCAGGAGGCTGCTAGGCAGTGCCCAGGGCAGGGCACACCTGCTTGTTAGGGCTGGAGAAGGCACGTGGCACTTTGAGGGCCTCATGTTGAGCAGGGCCACCTGGCTGGAGCCCCGGGGCCCCTCTGACGGCTCCCCACTATGTAGACTTTTGGCAGTGTCTGAACCTCTCTGAGGTGAGAGCTGTGGATTCTGCTAGTTGTTGGGTATGTCTACTCTGTGCGTTCTGGAACTGTGGGAATCACCGCAGGATGGGGTTGGGGGCCTGCTGGGCCCACTGTGAGACAGACTTGAGCTAGAACGCCATAGACCACCTGACCTTGGTAAGTGACACGTGGGGCTTTGGGATTAGTGTCCATTCAGAGCCGGGGCCCCAAACGACATGCTTATTCCCTCTCTGCAGTGCAGTCGCCCTGGGCGAAGGCCAGGTGTTCCTGTGCAGAAGGCTGGGAGAGAGACGAGCAATATAGATATTTTGAGCAGGAATATCAGGGTCCTGCCTAGAGGGGCCCGGCCTCCCCTTTATTCAGGGAAGATGACAGGTAACAGGCATGGAGAGGACGCAGGACTGGTGCTAATTCCTCAGAAGCCCCAGAGGCCAGAGGCCAGAGACCCCTGCAGGACAGGACTGTCTTGTAAAGACATGGCCTAGGGCCATGACGGCCACTCTGCCTCAATTTCCCCATCGGGGTGCTCAAAGCTTGGGGTTCCAGGCAGAGGTAGAATCCTGGGCCTCACTTCTGCTGTGCGGCCCTGAGCCAGTGTCTCTGCCTCCCTGTGCTGGTTTCCTATCCATAGAAAGGAGGGTGAAGAGGCCCCTTACCCCTCACATGCCGGTGGGGGTGGGAGGTGGTATAGCCACTGTGGGGAACAGTCTCCTGGCAGCTACACAAAAGGTGACCACATGACTCCCCAATTCCACTCCTAGGCGTCTACCCAAGAGAACTGAACACACACATCCACACAAAAACACGCACGGATGTTCACAGTGGCGTGACTCACGATTGCCCAAAGGTGGAACCAACTCAAATGTCCACTGACACATGAGTGGATAAGCAAAATCTGGTCCGCCCTTACACTGGAATATCCTTCAGTCTTAAAAAGGATCGAAGCCCCAGTACAGGCTACCACATGGGTGAACCTGGAAATTGTTATGACAAATGAAGAAAGGCAGTCACAGAAGGAAAAATGCCGCCTGAGTTCACTTACATGAATGTCCTGAAGAGGCAAATTCACAGAGACACAGAGCGGCTCAGTGGTTGCCAGGGGCTGGGGGAGGGGGAATTGGGAGTGACTGCCAATGGGCCTGAGGTTTCTTTTTGGGGTGATGAGGATGTTCTACAACTAGATGGTGGTGATGGTTGCACAGCCTTGTACGTATACTAAAACCCACCGAGCTGTACACTTTACAGGCCCGAACTATACGCTAGGTGAACTCTACTAAAAAGAAAACCAAAAGGTTCCTGCCAGGTAGGGCTGATGCAGGACACAATGCCCACCAGCACCCGGCCCCGCAGCCCCCACCTCCAGTGCCAGGGCCTGGCTGCCCTGCCCCATCCAGCCATGGCCCTGGGAACTCCACACTGACCAGCCCCTGGCTCTGCTGCATCAGCTACCATCCCCGCCCTTTGCCAGGAACCCAGAGAAGTCCCATTCTGCAACATCCCCAGTGGGCAGTGCCTGGCCGGCCACACGAGGGCCTGGAGGAGCAAGCCCTGTTTACACATGGTCACCTTGGCCAAGCGTCCTGGAGGAATGTGGAAAATGCAACGGTCACATTCTGCAGGCAGAGGCCGTGCCCAGGCCGTTGGAAAGACTTGGTGGCCGCTCATGAATGTGGATTCTGTCTGGCCGCTGGCTGGGACGCTGGCCCTGCAAGCAGCCTGGAGTCAGGACGGAGGTTGTTGGGACAGCGTGTCTCCGGTCCTGCCACTGGCTGCTGCCTGCCCTCCTGCCAGGAGAGGCTGAGGACTGAAGGGAGGCTGCTCTGGGCATGGTCCCAAGCACGGGTTCCGCATTTCACTCACATGCATCGGTGCACTCATCTTCTGCACTCACCTACCCACTCACTCACTCATTGGCTCCCTCACTTGTTCACATGTCTTAGCCTCCCTTCACTGGCTGTCGGCTCTGTGGCCCAGGTGCGGTGGCCGAGCCCAGGACAGGTAGTTGTGTACTGCACCTTGAAGGCAGGCCTCCCTGGCCCCCTCTGTAACACAACGGGGTCCCCAGAGGGATCCCCACCAGGTTCTGAGCTTGTGGTGTCCCTACTGCTGAGTGGCACCTGGCCCAGGGCTTTGAGGACCCGCCCCCAAGCCCACGTGTTTTTTTACTCAAGGGGCTTGTGCACTCTAACCTGAAAGAATGCAGAGCTGGGGGTGGGGGGAGCCTCCCTGGGGGAGGAGAGGGAGGCCAGCTGCCAGCTCCTTAGCTGCGGGTGGTGGGTCCCCTCTCGCTTTAAGTGCTGGGTGACAGGAAAGACAGGGTGGGGAGGGGGCCTGAGATGACCAGGCCAGATGTGGTCGGGAAGCCTCCGGAGTCTCCCAGACAAGCCCTGCCTTCCAACCCCCATATTCAGGCTCTTCCCCGGAGGGTCATAAACGGAGCTTATATTTGGAACTGTCCTCCCCAAAGCCAGCTCTGTTTAAACAAGGATGTAATTCTCAGAGACCACTTCAATCTCAACAAGAGCAGGGCTGAGTAATGAGCAGGGAACCTATAGTTTGACGCCGGGGTCACAGCTCTTAAGCGCTTGCCAGTGCAGTCGGTGATCTCACGTTCTGGTCGCTGGGAGTCAGGACCAGCAACCGCAGGCGGTTGTGCAAGGGGGCGGGGCCTGCAGGCTTTGAAGAACATCTGGAGGCAGGAACTCTCAGTGCTAACCTCAGCCAGGCCCCAAGTCCCCCAGCACCCCCGGGGTGGGTCCCTGCCTGGCCTGACACCTCCCCGAAGTTGTCTTCGTGTACCCGGGCCAAGAGGAAATCTACAAGAGTGACGATGACCCCATAAAATGTTGATGGGGCCTGGAGGCTTGACAGCACCTGATAAGGATGGAGGGGATCCCAAGTCAGAAATGACAGATGCTTTGGCTCTCGGAGCCTCTGGAGGAGCTGCTTCCAGTGTGCACACATGACAGGGCTGCACGTGACGTCCTCAGGAGCAAGACAGAAGTCCACATATAATACACATGTCTAAAGCGGGGCCACAACTTTTGCTTCGGGTACCTTTGGGTATACAGAACACCCTCTGGGTGTTTGCAGCCCTGGTAAGCCAAGGCCTGGTGAGCAGAGTCTGGGCTGGGTGCCCTTGTGCAGTAAACAACCTGCCCAACTGTAACTGGCTCAGCAGGATGGGGCTCTGTCTGGACAGGGTGCCTTTAAGAGGGAGAGTTTATTGGGAATTCATATAGATGACGAAATTGGGCTATGGAAGGGCTGAGGGCAGAGCAGAGTGAGGGGCATTCTGATGGGAAGGTTGGGAGCACATGCAAGGAAGTGGCCAGATGGTGGAGGTGTGCAGAGCGACAGGTAGAAAGGGAGAGCCAGTGTCTGCAAGGACAATCCCGGGACAGGAGAATGGGCTGGGACAGTGGCCCACTTTGAGTGCAGGGTTCCAGCTCTAGCTTTGTCTGCAGGGGAGCAAGAGAGCGAGCTGATCACAGTCTTTCCCCAGTCTCTTCCCCACCACACACTTCTAGAATGAACCAAAGCAAAAGCGGGCTGGCTCGCTGGAGAGGACTAGTGAAGGCAGTGTCCAAAGGGACCCAGGCTGCATCCCGCCTTGGCTGCGTGACTGTTCCCTGCAACCTCCCTCCATCGTGGATTTGTATCATAGTGGGCACCTTGCACCCTTCTAAGTCTTTTGCATCTTCCAAACCCATCCTACAGACCCTGTGAGTCTCCCCAGAACTGGCGGTAGGAACCGCAGTAGCTGGCATTTGCCACACACTCACAGTGTGCCAGGCCTGTGCTGCGCTGCTCTATCCCTCAGTCCAGCCTACGGATCCTTGTGAGTTCTCCCCATCTTCCTGGTGGGAAAAGCAAGCTCACAGACCTTGGTGACCTGCACAGAGCCCCCCAAGCAGCTGACTCACGACGCCTCCTCCCCCTGACTTGCAGCCCCTCATTTTGGATGAGGAAGCAGACATGTAACTGAATTCTTGGAAAGAGCCAAGGCCAGAGGAGGTGGGGGTGGGGCTTGGCTTAGAAGTCTCAGGGCTCCAGAGGAATCCACAGTGCGAAGTGATGTCAAGAAGCACATGTGTCTTTGGCACCCTCAGTGGTGGCAAGGTTCCAGAAGGAAAGGGGCGAGAGCAGGTCTCCGGCTTCCGGGCCACCCTGGCGTTCAGCAAATGTGAAGACGGGGCAGAGACCCACTGACTTTCTCCCAGGGAGGGAGGCAGGATGGTGCCTGACATCAAGAATGTCAGGTCAGAAAAGACGCAGGACTTGAAAAGATGAGGCTTAAAGAGGACATAAGTTCTCTAGTAACATTGTCCAAAGGCAACTGTGTGTAAGAGGTAAACCTGATATGTTGTGTGCTGCTCAGGGCAACAGGACCAGGGTCGACAGAAACCTCAGGGAGTGAGACACTGGAACAGACTGCTATAATAGGGAGTGAGCTCACCATCACTGGGGGCACTCAAGAGAGTCAGTAACCTGAGGGCAGGTCTGGTGGGGACGGAAGCATTGATGAAGGCGTTGAGGTTCATGACCTCTAAATGCTCTTTGACCATAAAACCCTGGGACTTGTTGTTTCTACATCGCTGGGGGCTGTGGCCAGCCTGGGGTCCAGGCACAGGGGCCACTCCACTTCACTGGTGCTTCCAAGGCAGAGCTGCTATAGGGGCCATGGTCTCCCATTCCTCCCTCTTCCCACTCATAGGTGAGGCTGTAGGCAAGCTCTGCCCTGTGGTTGCAGGACCTGCCAGCTTTGGCACATGGCACAGCCTCCCAGAGGCTGCCCTGGTCACCCTTCCCAAAACTAACTCCGCCCAGCTTCCGACCAGCTCCCAGTCTGATACTCTCCTGGCATTTTGCCTGTTTATCTTGTTTGTTATCAGGAAGGCAGGGGTCTTTGCTGGGTCCAGGGGCACTTGGGACAGTGTGGGGCACAGAGAAGGCTAAGCTCAATGCATATTTGTTCAACCAACAGGCAGACGTGACTAGTCTATCAGATGCAGACTGTCAGCCACGGCTGCTTGGCAGCTGTGAAGAGCTGGCCCAATTACCTAACTTCTCTGACCCTCCGCTTCTTCATCTAGAATATGGGGTACCATCTATCTCATCATATGAGGATTAAACGCAGTAACACGTGGCACAGTCCCTACATAGTACCAAGTGTAGAGTTAAAGGCACAGCCACCACCAGGGCGCAGGAGGCCACTCGCCTGGGAGCCCCTCCCTCCCGCAGCCTCCTGGCGACCAGGGGCCTGTCCCCAAACCCCGTCGTTGCCCAGGCCGAGGGTGCAGAGCAGGATCTGGGTGGCAGCAAGAAATCCCCGCAAGCCCGGCTGGCCTTCCCTTCCGGCCGCCGCCGCGCGGCGCCGCGTCCCCACGGGTCCCTCCAGCCTACTCCCTCCGCACGCGAGCCGGCCAGGGGCGAGGGCTGGTGGGTAGGGGGCGGGGGCGCCGTGTGGCCTCCCCGGTAGGAGCCCAGCGGCGTGGCGCCCCCGGGCCAGCCTGAAAGACCCCTCCCCGCCTGGCGCACTGCCTCCGCCACCGCCCCTAGCGCCGTGGGCCAGCAAGCCCGTGGGCAGCCCGGAGGAGGCAGCGGCCGGGCTCGGGACCCAGCTACTCCGGCCCACAATGAATGAGCCGGCCCTCGGCCGTGCGCCCCCGGAATCCCCGGCCGTGCGCCCCTGCTTCCCACAGTCCGGCCGGGCGGACCCCGCTCCCCGGCGGGTCACGCAGCTCCGGACACTCGGGCTGCACTTTGCGAAGTGCCCAGCGGAGCTGGCGGAGCTCTGCAAACGAGTCTGGGCAGGCAGGGTTGAGGTCGGCTGGCCCGCCCGGCCCCGCCGACCCCCCCGGCGCCCAGGCGCACGTCCTGGGCCAGGGTATCGGGGTCGGAGACCCGGGCCGGGGGCCGGGGCCGCGGCTCAGCGAGGCCGGGAGGGTCGTCTGGCCCCGCCGGGGCTTGCAACCGAGGACACGGGGAAGGGCCGGGCCGGGGACGCAGGGGCGCCGACAGCTAGGTGACCCCGAGGTCTGAGACCGAGTCTCTCTAAACCGGAGCCGGTAGCCCTGCCCCAGAGCGCAGGCGGCGCGGGGCGCGGCGCGTCCACACTCACCTCCCGCTCCGAGGGCCCCGCTCCGCTCGGCGCGCTGGCGGACACAGGCGAGCGCTCTGCGGCGCGGAGCGCAATCCCATCCCCGACCGCAGGCCCGCCCGGGCCGTGCAGACGGGCCGTGCGCCCGCCGGGCACCGAGCCGCCCTGCCGCCGCCGCGCCGCGCTCTGCCCCTGCGGGGCGGGGTGGGGAGAGGAGAGCAGCCTCCACCCGCTTCCCAGGCCGGCGCGCGAGCGGGCCAAGTCCTCTCCAAACAAGCTCTCGGCAGCCGGCTGGGTGCTCGGAGGGCCCTCCGCCCAGCCCTGGGCAGCCTGCTGGTCAGCCCCCAGGCTCAGGGCCGGCTTCGGTTACAAACTTCACCCCCCAACCCCCACCGTGAACCGCCCCCGCCCCCAAGCTATTTTTAGCGCCGCTCTTCCTAGGTGTTCGTTTCAGGGGATCCACTCTAGTGATGGGGGTCCCTGCTGGGAAGGCTACGGAAGCCACCAAACCCCCGGTCCGTGCCCCCTCACCAGCCCACCCCCAAACTGGCAAGGCTATGTTGCGCAGATGCAAACCGGGATTTAGCATGACTTTCAAAAGCTCTGGCAAAAGTGTACCCATGTGGTTTCGAATTGCTCCTCTACCCCCACCCCTTTTCGGCTTCCTCTCCAGCCTAGTAGGTACCAACACCTTAAACACTTTCCTCTTGTGCTTCTCGGGGTGGGAGGAAGAGGGGGCCATGCCACAGCTATCACTTGGCACCTGCTTGGGGAACTTCATTTTGAGGTAACCCAGGTTGGCACCTCAAGGGTGTCCTGAGAGAAGGTTCTCTCGTCTCCAGGGTGGGAGTTGATGTTCCCTAAAAGCTTGGCGCCTTTGCTCTGTCCCCCTGGTCCAGCCTCAGGCCTGTCACAGGCGAATTGTGGAACGAAGATGGTGGGGAGCTGGAACCATGAAGGCACCTAGAGCAAGAGGGCCCTTATAAGTCATCTATTCAATGGCTTCGTTCACAGATGAGGACATTGAGGTCCAGAGAAGGCAGGGGACCTACCCAAGGGCACACAGCCCACTGTGTGTGACTTTGGCTGTCCTGGGACAGGCTGCTCCTAGTGTGGATTGGTGGGGCCCCTTCAAGGTCAGGATAGCCCTCATTTAGAGGTGCCCACTGACAGATGCAGACCCTCCCCCACTTTAGACAAACCCAAGGCATGAATTTACAGCCTTTCTAAGAAGTGAAATCCTGGGAGGGATACTCCACTTTACAGAAAGGCATCCTTTCAGAATTAGTCCTTTGAGCAATGTTCCCCCTGAGAGCACTGCAAGCATGCTTTAACTTACACAAGTTCAAGTTTCACACCCTCTTAGGAACACCTTTATTATGTAAAGCAAGGTATAGGTAACGCACAGGATCCTGCACACAGGCTTGGAAAATGAGTGAATGGGCCCGGCCCTGGGCCCCGCCCGTGGCATTCTGGGTCTGCCGATGGGTGGAGCTCTGACCTCTCCAGGTACAATTTACAATAAGCTAAAACACACTGCAAGTCGGTGGGTTTTCCTGTGCCTGTTCATTACAGCATCTGAAGGAGGCGCCAGAAATTCTTGCTAATTGACTTGAAAACTTGAATTGAACAAGGGGTGAGGGGCTCAGAGGCCCCCGCCACCCAGCCCTGCTTGGCACCGAGAGGCTCCGAGCCACAGCTCACATTTCTGTGGCAGCATTATGGGCTCTCTCTCTCCATGGAAAGGGGCATGGGAAGGGGCTGAGAACCCCCCCGCCCCTCGAGTTAATCGGGATTTCAATCAAGTTGGTTTCCTAAAGTTTCTAGTGCCAGGGGTCCCCTGACTCAGACAAAGTTCCCAGAAGGTATTTCCTTCCTAATCCTTCCTACTGGGTCTATTCTTGTTTCTAAGAAAGGCCACAGTTTCAGAACGTGTGTGTGTGTGTGTGTGTGCGTGCGTGCGTGTGTGTGGTGTCCAGGCCATGGTACACCTGAATACCCCTTGGGTGTGAGAAGCTAGTTCCCTTTCATGAGCATGTGGAAGTGGCAGAAGCCCTCACTTAGTACCAGCACTCAAGACCACAGTCCTAATTGCTGGTGGACCCCCTGCCCACCCTGGGCCAGGTGCTGTGCAGACGAATGCATCTCACAATCCCAGAGTGTGGGCCACTGCTCGACTCATTTCACAGGGAGGTTTAGCACAAGCCCCAGGCCACACAGCATGTGTCTCCTGCCCCAGGGCCACCATCCCACAGAGCCACGTGCTCAGCCCTTCAGGCTGAGACCTTAGACAGCCCATGAGCTCCCACCCCAATCCTCCAGGCCCACCTGCTTTGTGTAACCCTGTACTTCTTCAGTCTGGGGTGACTTTGCCCCCCACCCCCTACAGGGGACATTGTCTGGCAGTCACAACTAGGGGGCTGCTATGGTATCTAGCAGGCAGGGGCCAGAGATGCCGCTAAACATCCTACAATTCACAGGATGGCCCATGACAAAAAAGTATCCCGGTCCCAGGTGTCAACAGTGCCGAGGGTGAGAAATCCTGCTGTCCCTGGTCTCCTGAGGGTGGCCCAGGCCCCTGATCTCAGTGCTCCCCTGCTTGGCTTCTCTTCATAATCCCCAAAGCTGAACGTGCAGCCTGGAAGGAGCTGCAGGGTGCTAGAGAGGGGGCCTGGGCTGGCAGGGTCTCACGTGGGAGTCCCTGCCTCTTGGCTCTGAGAAGTAACAGAGCTGGACTGCGGGTGCTGTGCCAAACCTCCACTCTCCACAGGGAGACGGCCCAGCAGGGGTGCTGACTTGATTTGCCCAGAGTTGCAGACATGGAGCCTAGCTCTCCCGCTCCTGGCCACCCCACACGCTGCCCAGGGCCCGAGGCCCACTGCTGGCCACCCTCGAGGGGCAGAAGCTCCCTGGGCCCCCCGTGAGCATCGGGAGAGTCAGTCATCACTCCTGAGTCATCCCTTTGACTTTTGCCTGATGTCAAGATGAAACCACGGACCCAAAGCCAGAGCCGGGGTGGGAGGAGTGAGAAACCTCCAGCAAATTCCAGGGGCATAGTGTCACATGGCCGCTCCAGCTTGACTCTGACAAGGCCTTGGCATTTGGGCACGCGTCCATCCAGACAGCCTCGAACCTTGAAAGCAATGTCCCACACCTGCCCAGGTGGAGGTCCATGTCAGACCCCATGGGGTCCCCAAGGACAAGACTCTTGTCCCTGGGAGATGAGACTTGTGACCTTGGGCCAGACCTGTGGCTGTGAGATGGTGTGTTGGATATTTAAACCCACCTGGAGTTTTGTAGTAAGTCTCACCTGTGATCTCTTGGGCTCCCTCAGGGTCCTTAGCCCCATTTTCCACATGAGGAAATCAAGGTTGGAGGAGATGGGGAGGCTGCTCTAAGGGCATGGACATTGGTGGTGGAGCCCACCGCGTGCTGCCTGCCCGCTCTAGGGTGAGAACAATAGCAGTCAGCAGCTGCCTGAGCCCCGGGGCACATTTCCAACCTTACAGGCATGCCTCTTGGGTGACCCCCCAACTTCTCCTCAGGGCTCTGGTCAGTGGATGTGGCATTGGATTTGGCAGCTCTTGTGCCCTGTCCCTTTAGAAGCACTTCAACATAGACGGCAGTAATAAGGAAGCACATGGAAACTGAGGCCTCTCCAGGAATGGGTAACCGGGACCATCAGAGCTACTTATCTGTGCACTGGCCCCTGCTTTCTACAAGGAGGGCTCCAGAGAACCCACATTAGGAACACAATCAATGTCAACAGAATTCACCAATTAGTGCGTGAACTCAGGAAGCCTTGCACAGGCAGGCCTGACCTCCGTTCCCCACAGTGCTTTACAGCTGTGTGTCGTTAGGCAAGTCAGCAACCTCTCTGTGTTCCTGCCTGTGCGCCTGGGAGTTGGCAGTAGTGATGCCCACTACTCAGGGAGGATTTGAGGGGGTAGGGCTGGGCCCTGAGGTGTGGCAGGGCAGCCCCAGCTCCTCCTGAGTGACAGTGGCTGGACCTCTGGGGGTCTTGGAGCAGTGGGACATAATAACGGTGTTCCAGGGAGGAGGATCAGTGGTCCCATGGACACGGGGGCCCTTGATGCCCAGCACCTGCCCTGGCAGCAGACCCTTTCTGGCTCTGACATTCCCTGTGACCCTCCAGGAACCCAGGCCAGGGTCTAGGGCATCAGGAAAACACAACCCAACACAACTAAACAAAACAAAAAGAACAGGTTCTGGAGTACAGAAAGTACAAAATGGAAATGAATGAATCTTTATCTACAAAGCATGGCACTGGCATGGCACTAGCATGGCACTAGCATGGCACTAGCCACTGAGCTCCTCAGCACTCACATGGAACACCTGGGGGGTGCATCACAGGGTCCTCTGTGATGGGGGTGCGGCTCAACCAGGAAAGGGGGATACATGGGGGAGCGAGGAGAAAGGAGTGAGGGGGTCAGGAGGGGAAAGGGAGAGGTGAGAAAGGGGTCTAGAAGGAGAGGCAAGGAGGCAGGGGGTGAGGCTGAGCATGGCCTGCCGGGTGGGGCTGGAGCCCAGGAACCTTTTTCCAAGGAGCCGGTCCAGACTGCCAGTGACACATGACTCAGCCGCCCTAAGGAGGTTATTTCTGCCCCTGTCTTCCTGTCTTCCCAATGGCCCCATTTGTGAGCAAGAAGAGGGCGAGGAACACTATGCCTGTCCCCAGTAGACATGCACACCCACACAGGCGTGTCCTGCTGTGTGCCAGGCTTTCCCACGGTGGGCCTGCCCAGCCTACAGGACCCACAGCCTGGCAGAGGGTCTGGGCTTGCAGAACTTTCGGAGGCAGACCTTGCCCAGGACCCCCAGCCCACCTCATCCCCTCCTTCCAGCACCAGCTCCTCCACCTCCAGGAAGCTCTCCCTGCCTGCACACCGGCTCAGGTTTCCCTTGTTTTGTGAGCTCCTCCCGGCAGGGCCAGCGGGCAGCTGGTGGCCCAGGTCAAAACCCCAACAGCCATGTGGCCTGTGCCTCAGTTTACCCATCTACCGTGGTAAGTCAGAGTCCTGCAGGAATGGGCTTGGGCTCACGGGTAGCTGTTTGCTTCCTGCCACTGTCGTCAGAGCATCCCGGACTCAGTCCTTCGCAGGCCTTCAATATGGGAATCCTTCTAATGAAAAGAAAACAGAGGTGGCGGAGACTGGCCCAGCCACAGTAACCCAAGCCAGCGGCCTGGTGCATGAATGGGCCCTTTCATGGGCGGCCACAGAGCGAAGGCCTGGGGTGGAGATATCTGTCTTGGGCCCAAGGAATGGCAGTACCCGGGGCAGGGAAGAGAGGGAACCAGGCCTTCAGCTCCAGCCTTGGGCCTCAGGGCCTCCATGCCCAGCCTCCTTTCCTTCCGAATGCCGGACACAGCCTCACACCAAGCCTGGCTGCAGGAAAGGAGCCAGCCACCCGCCATCCAAATGCCACTGTCCTTGTTTTTTTCCTATAATTATGTCTCTGAGGGATCCCTACAAATTTACATTTTGCTCTGCTCGGTCATTTATTCGGAGCCTGCGCGCAAGGCCAGGCTGTAAAAGGCGCATTGATGTGTGTTTTCGTGTTGCTGGGGTGACCGGCTGAGGCGCGTGGACACAACCGACCCTTTTAGCCCCGGCGGCTCTGCGAACAGCGGCGCTCTCACCACCTGGGCCTGTGCAAACGCCTCCGCTCCACTCGCCATGAATGACTTCAGTGTACAGAGGTTTTCTTTTTCCATACCTGGCCACCAAAACTTCCAACATTCTTCTAGAAAAAAATGTGGCAAGCTGCCCTGGGATCATTTTCTCTTCGCGTGGATTATCCATCCCAGTCCTGCCCAAATGTAAGGCAGCTCTTCTTCCATTTAGTGACATTATATAAAAATCGTGCTTCCGTTTTTTGCCACCTGCTGCTATGGCCTCAACAATAGTTCCCTTCTGACTTCATGGGGGACAAAGGCGAGCTATCAGACATTGCTCTGAGTCTTTAGAGAGATCGATAGGCTGACTCTGTGGCTCTGTGTTTAGATCGCCCTGGGCGTGCCCTGCCGGCAGAGCTGATCAGGGTCTGGAACCAGCCCACGGAGCCCAGTCCCACTCTGGACATCAGCAGATATTCAGGTGGCCCCGGGCCTGGACATGGGCTGTCCTTGATGTCCCCACCCAGCCCTGCCAGGCACAGCCAGGACACAGCCTCTCCTTCAGAAGGATGCCTCCTCCAAGGGGAGGCCAGCGCCACAACAGCAGGGGGCAATGGTGGGCAAGTGGGCAGGAGGCCTGATCTCAACTCTATGTGCATGCACATGTGTGCATGTGTGTGCATGCATGTGTGCGCATGCACATGCGTGTAAGTGCATGTGTTAGAGGATGTGTATGTGTGCATGAGTTTACATGTCCATGAGAGAGTATGCACAAGTATGCATATGTATGTTCATGAAGATGAGTGTACACACATGTGAGTGCATGTGACTATGCATATGTGCACATGTGAGAAAATATGTATGTGTGGGAGAAGTGCATGTGAAGGAGTGTGTGTATGTGTGTGAATGTTCACACCTATTTCTGCTGGAAAGCTCAGTGCCTCCAGCAGGACCCGGCACACAGAAAAGCTCCTATCTGCTGAGTAAAGGAAGAACAAAGAGCTAAGACACCTGGAAGGAAACCTGTGAGAGAAGGCTACCATGGAGGCCCCTGTGTCATGGACGACCTTTATTGTTTGAGCAGCTGCAGGCTCCATTGTTCCATGGGGAGTGCTCTTTGAAGACTTCCCCCAGTTCATTTCTTTAGTTCTCAGAACCCACCCGAGGGGTTGAGAGGCTTGTCTGAGCGGCAGCGAGGAAGAGTTTCTGGTTCACATCCCAGCTCTGCCTCTCATAGCAGGCCTTGGCAAGCGGTCTTCCCATGCTGTGCCTCAGTTTCCCCATGTCCCTGGAGGGTTGTTGGGTTATTGACAGGCGGCATCAAACACTTAGAACCTAATGGATGTGAACTTTTATTACTGCCAGTGCCTTTCCCCTTCACAGGCCTCCAAGTTTCCACAGTGGTCATGACTTACAGTTCATAATCAGTACAGCCCAAGAATGATCAGCACTGCCCCACCTCCAGCATTTGCTGCCCACACCTGGGCCCGTCTTTCCCAGAACCTTTACTAAGTGTCCCGGCTGGGGCCCTGCCTCGCACCTCCCTGCTTCCCCCTACAGGTGCTTAGCGCAGGGTGATGTGTGGAGCCAGAGGCCCCGGCCCCGCAGACATTTGTTACTACAGTTAGGGGACATCAGTTTGTCTCCTGCCTTGCCTCCTGCTTTTCCTGTGTGTCCATGCCTCAGTCACCCAGGGTCCTTGGGAGGACACACTCCCATGCAGGCTGGGTGCCCTCCTGGCTGCCTGCCTGAGCACAGTGGCCTGGATGGAGCACTTGGTGGCATCACGCTGGCCTTGGCCACCTTGGGTTGGCTCACAGGTCTTCTCAGAGCTCTCAGGTAAACCCTCGGGACTGATGTCTGGGTTGGACTTTGGGTGGGAACAAGGAGGAGGCAGAAGGGTTAAGGCCCAGGGGTTGTGCCCTGTAGTTACAGATCCTCTCACCCTGGCTTGCTACTCACAGGTCCTCCCAAATCCTGGGCCTCAGACCCCAGCATGACCATCTCTCCTGATTCTTGTACTCACGTCCTGCCAGTGGCCTCCTAGCCTCACCTGCATGTCCTGCTTTTCTCTCAGCACCCTGCTCCCCCCACCCCGCACCCCTGCACCCCCAAGCCTGCCCCCTCCTCCACATCTGGATGCTGATTCCCTGCCTCTCCTTCCACCCTTTCCCGGGGCCAGCCTGTGGAGGGAGAGAGGTTTTCTGTAACCCCTTCCCCAGGCCAGCTCCTTTCTCACAGAAACCCCGGAGCAGCTGTGGAGCCGGAGAGGAGAGCAAACCATGTACTCTGTAGCCTTGCTCTGGGCTTGCATGTCACCAGGGCAGTTCCTGGCCCTCTCCTTCCTCCCAGGCTGTGCTGCCCAATACTGTGGCCAGTAGCCACAGGTGGTTTATATTTGAACCCAATAAAAGTAAAAAATTCAATTCCCCGCTTGTACTTGTCATTTCAAGTGCTCATGGGCCCTACGTGGTTCACGGCACAGTGCTAGATGGGGCAGAGAGAACACATTTCCATCGTCACAGGAAGCGCTGTCCAGAAAGGGCACCATGTGCCACAGTTGTAACAGGCATTAGAAAATTTTGAGGGGTGCAGGGATAGCACAACAGGATGAGCGCTCGCCTGGCAACTGTGAGGTCCGGAGATGGAATCCTGGCTCCAGCCCGTGCAAACCCATATGCTGAACTGCAGCACAACCGGTAACGGCCGGGATGGCAGCAAACGTTCTTGCCTCCCTTGCGGGAGGTCCCCAGTTTGGTTCATGCCCTGTGCAGCACCACATCTATTTACGTGGAATGAAACTATGTCAAAAAACTAATGGAGGGAAAGCTGGGATGGCTCAGCAGTTGAACACTCACCTTGTAGCTGTGGGGTCTGAGGATCGAATCCCGGCCCCGGCCCTTGCGGACCCACATGTTGAACTGGGGTGTGCCCCCAGTTCAGTTCTTGCCGGGGCCTATGTGGGAGGCTCCCGGCCCAGTTCCTGCCCTGCGCAGCCCCATGCCCACCTGTGGAGTGAAACTATATGGAAAACTAATGTCAACTATGGAGACTGCTCTGGGCCCTCCCCCTTCTCTCTGTCTCTCTCTCTGTCAAAAAACAATAAATCTTAAAAAAAAACCCCAAAACTAATGGTGTACAACTATGGAGACTGCTCTGGGTCCTCCCCTGTTCTCTCTTCTCTCTCTCACCTTCTCTCAAAAACAATAAAATAAATCTTTAAAAAAAAAAAAAAAGAAAAAAGAAAAATGTGTGTGTGGCAGTGGAGTAAGTATCCAACCCAAGTTCAATAGCACCATGTCCTCATCCCAATTTATTTTACTATGTATATCATTCACAAAACAACAACCACAACAACAAACCTAGACATGCACCTACACAACTTTTACACTTTACCAAGTGAACCTGCTCTTACCCCTTTAGACTCCATCCCTTCCAGGCGGAAAGGCGAATGGGTGACATCCCAGCACCCATGGCAGACATCGCCAATCAACCAGGTGCTCAGCCTGCATGTCTCCCAGTCCTCCGCAACCCCGCCTCCCGGGCAGCCATGGGTGGGAGTGGCTACCTGAGGCCTGTTCACACCTGGGCGGGGCCTGCCACCTGCTCAGGGACCTCCGAAGGACTGTAAAGACCCTCTGGCCTAAGTTGGGAATGCAGGCACTTGACTATTTCCTGTGCACACAGGCCTGGCACTTTTGCACATGCGAGGTTTGTGGGAACACAGCCAGTTCTCGTGCTTTTGGGGCCCTGGGCCGTCTGGGTATTTCGCTGCCGGGTGTTAACTTCGAGCAGACAAAATGTTCATGGATCATGTGTGCTCTGGAACACACAGGGCACCGTGCCATCTCTAGACCTGATGCACAGCCAGCACACTTCCAGGGCACACATGCAGCCTCTCAGAACTCCACAGCATGCCCATCCCAGCACAGTCGCACACACAGTTGTTGGTTAATGAAATTCTAGTTGTGTAGAAATGGCAAACGTAGGTTAGTGCCCATCACAGAACGAAGTCCTATCCATCGCAAAAATGTCCAGGAGCACCAGAGAGGAGATCTTTTTAAGACACAAACTTTGCCATGTCATGCTCCTGCTCACAGGCCTCTCAAGGCTCCCCTAGTACTTGAGGATGACATGGATACTCACTGGAGACTCAAAGCCTTTCCCCACTAAGGCCCCAAGCTACATTCCGTCCTCAGTGCCTGTCTGTCTTCTTCATGATGAAGGTGATAGTGATGATGGTGATGATGGTACTGATGGTGATGAAGATAATGGGGGTGGTGACAATGTTTTCCCTACTGCCCAATTCTCTCCTTTGAGGAATGTTCCTGTTTCCTGCCTGCATTGCCTGTGACACAGAACTTTCCACGGGTGCTGAGCTCTGGGTGCGTGGCAGCACTGGGTGTGTGTGTGTGTGAGGGGAATAGACTGGGCACCCCTGTTCTGAGTGACATCGGCTTGATCATCTCCTCTCTCTGGGCTCTGGTTTCCCCATTTGTGACACAACAGATTGAATGGGTGACGCCTGGAGAATCTCTCTGGGTTTAAGGCTTCCTAACTATTAGTTTCCGCATTACATCAGCTGGTTTTGCAGAGATCCTCCTTCCTCCTTGAGATATTCGCGTTTCCCTGGGCAAGCCACTACATCTCTAGGGAGCAGGGTACAAGAGGACGAAGTGGCATGTCCTATGGAGCCAACTGCTCTAACTTTGGGAAACCTTGGGCATGAACTGAAATCCTTAGACCTAGTTTCCCCCTTGGGATGACTACACCCACCTCAGGGCTGAGGACACATGGAATAAGGCAGGGAAGGGCTTGGCTCAGAATCTGTGTCTCTGAAGACACTCAAGGACATCCTTCCTCTGCTCAGCAGTGTTCCAGGGGCTGCAGGACATAGCTGAGGAGGGACAGACATCAGCCTTCTCCTCAGGGGCTGTACTCCCCAATGGTCACTCTCCTTTCTCCTGGATGAAAGTAGAGCCCCAGGAGGCGTGGCCCCTGAGGTCCTCAGCCATAGTCACCTGTGAGCTAGTCCCTGTGTCTCTCTAGGACCTGACAGAGTTGGGCACAGAGTAGATCTCAGGAGATTGCTGTCATTTCTGTGTGGAGACTTTTCCTTCTATCCACGAATGGACAAACATGGCATAGCAGGGGTGGCCAACTTTTAGGCTTCCCTGGGCCACACTGGAAGAATTGTCTTGGGCCACACATAAAATACACTAACACTAACAATAGCTGATGAGCTGAAAAAAGAAATTGCAAAGAAAATCTCATAATGTTTTAAGGAAGTTTATGAATTTGAGTTGGGCCGCATTCAAAGCCTTCCCGGGCTGCCTGTAGCCCACAGGCTGCAGGTTGGACAAGCTTGGTGTGGTGGGCTGAGTTATGTCCCCCTAGAAGATGTGTTCAAGTCCTAGCCTCCAATACTTGTGAATGTGGCCTTATTGGGAAATAGGATCTTTACAGATGTCATTAAGTTAAGTTGAGGTCATGCTGGGGAAGCCGGGATGACTCAGTGGGTTAAGCGCTTGCTTTGCAGCCCCGGGGACTAAGGATCAAATCCCGGCCCTGGCCTGTGCGGACCCATGTGCTGTACTGGGGTGTGCTTCCCATACGGGAGGCCCCCAGTTCAGTTCTTGCCCCTCCTGGTTGGGTCCCTGGCTCAAGGGGGTGTGGCCTCCCATGCAAAAGACCCTCATCCTAGTTCCTGCCCTGTGCAGTTCACCCACCTGTGTGGAACAAAATTATGTTGAAAACTGATGATGTGCAACTATGAAGACTGCTCTGGGCCCTCCCCCTTCTCTCTCTCTTTGTTTCTGTCTCTGTTTTTGTCAAAAACAATAAAATAAAACTTCAAACAAACAAACGGATGAGGTCATGCTGAACAAGGATAGCTCCTGATCAAATGACTGGGCTCCTTATGAGAAGTGGGGAATTTGGTCCAAGACTCAGGGAGAAAGGTGGTGTGCTCACAGAGGCAGAGACGCCAGGAGCCCCCAGAAACTAGAAGGGGAAGGAAGTATCCCCTCGCAAGCTTGCTGACATCTCGATTTTGGACTTCTGGCCTCCAGATTATGAAAGAATAAATGTCTCTTGTTGTAACCCACCCCTTTGTGGTAATTTGTTCTAACAGCCCCAGGACACTAAGGCACCCCAGGACTGAGGAACGTGCCAGTGTCACAAACAGGTGACATGAACAAGAAACGTCAGCAGCCAGTGCCCATAAATACCCTGTCCCAGAAAGTGACATGATACGGCATTGTTTTCTTTAGCAAATTGTCAAAGGTTTAAAAAAAACATAGCTCCCCAAGGCTGACTAGGGTGTGGGACAATGGGAACTCCCACATTGCTGTATTCTGAAACATTCCTCTATTTTGTGAATTCAGACTGAGAAAATTTCAGATTCTGGGTGAGATGGTGTCCCCCTGTCCTCTGTGATGTCAAAGGTGGGCAGGTGACACGAGCACCCGCAATAGAAGGCAGTTTAACTACATACGTTGTAGCCAGGGAGCGCGAGGAAGCCACAATTTTACCCACACTGGAAGTTGTTCCTGATGTGCGGGTGTAAAAACCAGGTAGACAGAAGAGATGTCTGTGCTAATTTTGTAAAAAGTCAACCAAAAGAAATGCTCTCTTCTGGGGCGGGAAGCCTGTAGGAGAGTCCACAGTGGGTAACTCTGGAATCTAGGGTCGTTTTGAAATTTCCCTGTTTGGGTTTTGCTGTAGTTTCCAAACTTTGTGTAAAGAAGAGGTCTTATTTCTGAAACAGGAAAATAATGCATTGAAAAGCAGTGGTCTTAGCCCAAGTGCGGAAGCCACCACGGTCCGGGCCAGCTGGCGCAGGGAGAGGTGGGTCCCTGGGCGGGACAGAACAGGCAGCTGCGGCTTTGGAGGGCATGGTGACAGCAGGTTGTTGTGACTGTGCCGGCATCCCTGGGAGCTGGGGCCGAGGGTCGGGCGCTTCTGTGACTGAGCTTTGCTTGGCTTTTCCTCGGCTGGTCTCTGCCCAGCCACGTGAGATCCTGTTCTGTCACTTGAGAGATGGATGGTGGGACAGAGTCACCTCATGGGATTGCTGTGAGAATGTGCTCATGCTTGAGCAGTGCTGTGTGAATGTGGGCTGTGACGTTAGCAGCCCAGCGCAAGATGAGGGGCTGGGTTCAGAGAGGCCAAGTAACTTGCCCAAGGTCACACAGCAATGGGCTGTGGGCTGACATTAAACCTGTTTGTGTCCAACTTCAGTTCTCATGTTCTTCTTATATGGCTTGTTGCCTCTTATGGTGGAGAGGCTGCCTCCTCTCCCCATTGGGCCTCTGGGCCAGCCACATGCTGATTTGGGACACCAGAAGGAACAGACTCCATTCAGTGTACATGCTGAGGAATGCCAAGGAGTGTGGAGGAGCCCAGGGAAGAAATAGGCCTCCGTCCAAAGGGGTGAATTTGCATGTCACTTGCATGCCAGGCTGGGATGTGGTCCCCTGATGTGTGGGTGTAATCATGGCCTGGGAGGTGGGCTCAGGTGTGATGTGGCCAGGGAGAGGCCTTTGAGGACACTAATGGGCGGTGGCCAGAGCCATGTGTGGGAGGCGTGTGACAGGCTCAGTATTTGCTCTTGGAGTCTCACCACAAGCTGGGGGACAGCCAGGACCAGGTTTTCTTGGAAGTGCCACCAAGGCTCACAGGGCTGGGTGATCATCTGAGGACTCCCAGCAGAAGGTAGTCCTTGCTCCAGGGGAGCGACCTGTGCTAGACCTTTGGTTTACCCCATGGAGGGGGGTCCCTGGCTCCCTGGAGATCAGCAGTTGGTGCCCCACCATTCCCAGAGAAGAATGGGGGGACACACCGTTCAGATCTAGGGAGGGAGAGGACAAGAGCAAGCTGACAGCCACTGCAGAGGCCACATTCCCCTGGTCCATGCTGTCCCCGGGCTGCTCCCAGCCAATGACTGAACTCCATCCCTGAGGAGAGCCCAGAGGCATCGATCGGAACGCTGCAAAGAGGAAGGGCCGAGCTGCCCACCTCACAGAGCCCCTCAGGGAGCTCTGCCTCTGGCTGCTGCTGGACCAGAGCCATGTCCATCCCCATGGGAACCCTCGACAGACTCCCCTTCTCCCTCCCTTCTCCCCAGTTCCATCTGTCCAGAAAGGCCAGGCCCTGATGCCAAATCCCCTTCCCGGGGCAGAGGCAGGGTGAGCGAGCAGACTTGTTTGTGTTTGATATAAGCGCTGGATTGTTCTCTCTGCCCTCCTCGGCTATTATGCGGAGGCAAGTCCTAAAATAATATTGCATTTCCTCTCTCATAATTTGGAGGGAGGACACTCATCCGGAATCGAGCTGGATGGGGACGCTTTCATGTGCGGGCACCGGGGACTGCGCGCTGCCTCCCAGCCTGGTGGATAAGAATGCCGGGCTCTGTGCTGGCCACGGTCTCCGAGTCCGCCCGTGTGGGGACAGCCTTGGGAGAGGGCTGCTTTTGTTTTTTAATGAGTATGTCTCTTGGAAATTGGTCCCCTCATCGGATTGTTCAGCATTCCGGATGGGGCCGTGAGCCCTGGACCCCAGAGACTGGAGCCAGTGACTGGCTGGCGACCAACTTCGAGTCTGGCTCAGGGAGGCACCCCTGGGAGACGGTGGTGCCTGGCGCATAGTGGGTGGTCAGTGCGGACTCGGGTTGACTCCAGCACAAAGAGTACTGTCACACAGCAGCCTTCGCTCTGCAGCCATCGGCTGCTTTGCTTTGATTTCTAAATTCTTGCGTTAGTGTGTGACAGCGGCTGGGATGCGTGCTTCCTTCCGAAGTCCTCAAAGCCCTTCTGTATTTGTTTTTGTGGCAAGTGTCCTAAGCATTCAGGGAAGGGGGCAGTCATTCTTCATGGGCTTCCTGGTGGAGGCGCAGACAGGCTTCCACGCCTCTCAGACCCATGTTCAAATCCCAGCTCCAACCCTAGTGCTGGGACCATGTTCAAATCCCAGTTCCAACCCTAGTGCAGGGACCTTGTGCCTTGATGTCCTCACCTGTAACATGGGCTAAAAAATACTGACCTGGAAGCATTGTTGTGAGGATTGAGATGAAAAATCAGAGGGCCCAAATCTAACGTCATACATGACGCTGCTGTGACTAGACCAGAAGAGCGCAGCATGGAGTTGGAGCTTAATATGCGGATTTCTTTCATTTACTCCATAGACATTTGCTGAGCACCCATCGTAAGCCAGACCCAATGGTAGGCACCGAGGGCCCCCAAAGAAAGAGAAGCCATGGATCTTGTCCTCAAGTGCAACAAGATGTTAATGATGATCAAGATGATGATGGTGGGGATGGTGGTAACGATGGTGAATTGTGCCCCTCCCCCCCAAGATGCACGCACCTGGAAACTGTGGATATAACTTTATTTGGAAAAAGGGCCTTTGCAGGTATAACCAAGTAAAGGACCTGCTGCTGAGATAAGCCTGGGTCATCTGGGTGGGCCCTAAACCCAAGGACTAGAGTCCTCATAAAGAAAGGCAGAGAGAGATTGGAGACACAGACACAGGGTTGAGGCCCTGTGAAGGCCAAGGCAGGGACTGAAGTGATGCAGCCATAAGCCACGGGATATCAGGAGCCACCAGGAGCTGGAGGGACAAGGAAGATCCTCCCCAGAGCCTGTGGAGGGAGTGAGGCCCTGCAACACCTTGAGTTCAGACTCTGGCCCCCAGAACTGAGAGACAATAAATTTCTATTGTTTTCAGCCAGTTTGTGGCAATTTGTGACAACAGCCACAGGAAACTGCTATAACTCTCCTGGGAAGCTTGGAAAAATCCAGATTCCCAGTCTGCCCCCGACCAGTTAAAAGCAGAACCTTTGAGGGTGGGGGTGGGGTGGGTGGGCATGAGTGCTTCCTAACACGTTCTGTGGCAAGCCCTTGTGGACCTGGAGGAGGGCAGTCACTGGGTTCTCAGTTGCACCTGCTGCCAACTTGCTGGGTAATTTTGGTAAAATTGCCCCTTGCTTGGGCCTCTGCCCCTGCTCCTTCACCACATCCTGGTTCTCTGAGGCATTCTGCCAGCTACAGAGGCATCCAGAGAGCCCCCTCTTTCAAAGCCTATAGACCACAGGTCATGTTGAAGCAGCGCCTGACCCCTTCCCTGGGCCAATCAACAGCAGTTTGCATGAAGGGGGGGCAGCTGGGCAAACTCCTGGCAGCCAAGAGCAAAGGGAGTTCAACCAGCCCCACGGCTCCCACCCAAGTGTCCCCCTCCAACTTGTTTGTAATAACAAGTTATCTTCACAATCCTTGAATAAAAATAAAGATCCTTCAACACATACAATTTCAAAGGCATTTTTCCAGTGCAATGAACAGGACCCGTGATGGAGAGCCAGCTGTTGGCTCTTTAGAACTACAGCGAGTGGGGCCTGGTGTCTGGGATGGCACTGCCATCCTCTAAAAAGTAAGAGTACCACCTTCTCTAGATACAGAGGGCGCCAAAAAGACATATACACATTTTAAGAAAGGAAACAACTATTAAAATTGTAATACTCAATATGTACCTATAACAAAAGATGAAGACAAGTCACGTTTGACTTCTACAATGACAAGAGGTGCTTGAAGTGGCTCCCATCAGCATCCAGACACCTCTGATTACGGCGAACTACTGCTTGAGCAACGTTGACCAAAGTGTCCACTGGTTTCACTGCACATGCCGTTTCAATTTATCACGTGTCTCAAATTTATCACAAATGCATGCAATTGTTAGGCATGGTGGAGGTTCTATTGCATATTCATGCTTCCATTTTCATTGTATTTCCACAGCATCCTCAAATTTCATATACCACTTCAAAATGGTCTTGCTCTCCTCGATTGACAACTGTGCTTCTGCCATTTTCTTTGACTGTTCTGCCTGTTGCACGGTGATGCTAACATTCGTTTGATTAATGCCATCTTTTAAGTGAATGTCATACTACACTTTGCTACTGTAATTCAGTTAAACTTCAAAAAGGAATACACAGATAACATCTCTTACAATGTGTAGACATTTTTTTGGCACCCCCAGTATAATCAGCAGTTGCAGCCCTGGAAAATTCAGTGTGTGTTAAAATCGTGTGTAACTGTGATTGGACAAAAACAGGAGCCAGCTGAAGGTGATTGTAAAGAGATTTGACCTGCTTGGGTGTCCTGCAAGCTGCTCTAAAGGCAGGTGGGTGGTGCGATACCTCCTCATTGAGCAGCCTGTTCCCATGGGCTAGCAGCACCCTTCAGGCTTTGGGACAGCCACAGCGCCCCAAGGGGACAGTCCTGCTGCCTCTGGGAACTCCTGCCACTGCCTGCCCATCCCAGTGGGCATTCAGGCACACCTCCACTGGCCAACCCCTCACCAGCATCTGGGAACCCTCCAGTAGGATGTTCTATTTTTAGCTGATGCTAAACAAGAGTCTGTTCCCAGTGGGAAACCAGCAAACCCCCAAAGCTGAGATTGTGGTCAGGCTGCTGGAGGCCATGGAGACCTATTTGAGGATGAGTAGCCAAAGTGCCCCTGCCACCCCTGCCACTCCGCCTTTCCTGGAACGTGCAAAGGCTGCTGGGAGAAATGTGCCAGGCCATTTGGCTTTGTGAAACTCCCAAGCTCAACCAAAACACAGAAATGTGAGAAGTGGTTTTGGTGGAGTGTGGCCACAGAAGATACATTTTCGCTTTGAAAAATGACAGCAGCTCCCACAGTTTGGTGGACCCCTAAGTGGTGCATTCAGATCCCCTTCCCCACAAATGTCCCTTGAGAACTGAACAATGTCAGTGAGGAATGGGCTGTCCCGTGTGTCTTCCTGATCTGTCACAACATGGCGCCTCTGGGGTGTAAGAGCCCTAACCATGGACGCAATGGGGACTTTCCCTTGGCAGAGGCACCCATGTGTTAGTCTGCAGGGGCTGCTTAGCTTCCTGCCCTTGAGAACTGGTTTTCACTTTGAGCAGCCCTCAATGGTTCTAAGTCAAGTGTGAAAAGGCCAGGCAAATCTGGGACAATTCCAGCAACTAAATTGGTAATGATAGTAATGAATTATAACCAATAGAATAAGATGAATGGCCATGAGTCCACAATGGGATAAATAATTGCTTCACTACCTAAATGGGGGACATACGCGAGCAGACAACTTCTCTTACAACACATCCAAGTATAACTGTAGAGCAGGCTGGCAAGGGCATCGACTGTGGTCCACTGCTGGACACAATTTGGGGGTGACTGCTTGAATTAAGAAAAAGTATCGTAGTGGATGCCACAGTATGCCAAGAGCCTAGTGGCTAGGCAGCTAAACATAGAAGATACGTTTTCCACGTGCAAGCGTATAGCTGCTAGAGGCGAGAATCGGTTCTTTACAATCGAGGTGGCTGTATGTACTTGAGGAAGTGAAAATAAATAGCTAGTGGACCGCAACACTTGGAGAAAATTAGAAGTAGCCCTTGCCCTGAAAAAGCCTGCCCAGGCCTGTGCTGAAGAGAGAATGACATGCACAGGGAATCATCACCATTTGTCCAAAATCGCTCTAATCGTTGTTAGTGGATGTTAAAATTAGCTAGCCAAAGTATTTACATGGTTGCGAAGTATTTCCCCACAAGACATTTGTTAATTACAAAGAGAAAAAAAGTAGTTTATAGGCTAGAAATGCGGCACCACTTAACCAAGCGACCAAAGTGACCACCGCCGCAAAAGGGGGCCAGAGGCATCGTCCTGTGCTCCTGGCTCCTGCTCTGAATAGAACGCCCATCACTTCCGTGGCATTCCTGCCAAAATGCACAACCAGTCTTATTGTGAAAAATACCAACCACACACAAATTGAGGGACATTCTCAAAATAACTGGCCAATACTCCCTTGTCAAAAGTGTCAAGGTCATGAAAGACTGAGAAATGAGTTTGGAGTAGAAGAAACTAAGTGACAAGACTAGCAATGCATGTGGGACCCTTGCTGAGGTCCTCAACCAGAGTAAGGGTATCAGTGGGTCAATCGAAGCTCTAAGAAGGGCTGGAGGATAGTGAATTGTAGCATATTGACGTTCATTGTCCCAGAATTAAATTCCATGTTAATATTAGGGGAAGCTGGGGGGAAGGTTCATAAGAGCTCGCTGTGCTATTTGTGCGATTAAAATTATTGCAAAGTGAATAAATAAATGGAAGTCCAGGGTCAAATACCTCACAACTTTTACTTGGAATCTTCCAGATTTTTAGAACTTGGCACCTTCAGCTCCTCCTCCTTTTCCTAAGGCAAAGTGTAGACGCTTTCACCACCCTAGTCACCCTCCTCTGAATGGCCAAGATCCTCCTTCAAGACAGTGTAGACACAGTGGGCACTGAGGCCAAGGGGTGGAGAGCTAACAAGGCCCTCCCTCCATCTCTCTGTGATTCCATCATCTGAGTAGCTCACAGTGCACTCATGGCTCTGATAATGACTTGCAGATCAGATCCAAGTCCCATCCTCAGCCTTAACCCACAGGACCACCTCCTCTCCTCTTTGGGGCCCCTTGAGAAAAGCACCTATGTTGAATATAATAACAATCACCTAAGACATTCAAGTCTGAACCCCGAGGCCCTGTGAATATGTTACCCTACATAACAAAGGGACTGTGCAGATATGGTGAGCTTAAGGGTCTTGAGATGGGGAGATGAGCCTGATTTGTCTGGCCCACTGTCATCATGAGGGTCCTTGTACAAGGAAGGCAGGATGGTTAGAGTTATGGGGGATCTGAAGAGGCTACACTGCTGGTTTTGAAGGTGGTGAAAGGGGCCACAAACCACAGAATGCATCTGGCCTCTAGAAGCTGGAAAAGGCAAGAAATGAATTCACTCCTAGAGCCACCAGAAAGAATGATTTCAGCCCAGTGAGACTTCTGATATGGACGTAAGATATGGAAGAACTGGGATTTGAACCCAGCATCTGACTTAGCTCTTCTAATAGTCTATGTGGTGGCACCTCCTCACTGTGATAAGTTAAATGAGATCCTAACTCCCGCCTCCCCACCTCCCTCACTTACCCCAACCACAGTTCTTATTTGTCAAGAGCTTCTAGAATAGTGGAGGACATTCACAATGTCCTCCTGGCATATACACAATGCCCTATGGCATATACTAGTCCAATGGAGTTGACTGGTCATGGCCAGGACCCTCTGGTGGGCTGTGACAAGTGATAGATGAGCCAGTCTAAATGGACCAAAGCAAGAAGGGGAATGTTTGACTCGTATAACTAGAGAGGCAACTGGCAGCACTGGCTTTTTGTGGGCTGCTTCCTTCACAAATTATAGGACGGAATCCTTTACAACACTAGCCTCAAGCCCTCTGGTTCTGGTCTAGCACAGATGAGGGCTTGATTTTCTTTGGATAGCCCCAGAATACATGGTCATTGCCTCGAAATGGGTCACATGCCAATCATGGTGGCCCAGAGAATGTGATGCTTTGATTGGATGAACTGAGCCAAAGGCCCTCCCCTGGAGCCATGAGTGGAATCAATACCAGCTTGGTGCCTGGAAAATAAGGAGAGAGAAATAAACCCCCCCAAAAGGGAGACTGAATGTTGAGGGTCATCCAGACCTAGGCATAGTTCTATTCTGCAGATAAGAACATGGAAGTCTGAAGTTCTGCCTAAGTTTACTCAACTAACACTTAGCAGTGCTGGGACTTAACTCAGAGATCCCAAAACAGTGCTACTTCAATGTTTCTACAAACAATTGGAAAATGAAATTTAAAAATCAATACAATTTGAAACATCACAAAACATCTAGGAATAAACTCAGGAAGAATGTGCAATACCTTTGCACAGAAAACTGCATAACCTTAATAAGCTAAATTAAATAAGGACCAAATAAATGTAGGGATATACCATATTCATGGATTGGGAAACTCAATTAATTGTGTAACAAGGTCAGTTCTTCTCAAATTGATCTATGGACTAAATACAATTCCAATCAAAATCCTAGCAGGTTTTTGAAATGAACAAGCTGAATCAAAAAATTTAGAAATATAAAGAAAAAATATAATGAAATATGGAGTTTCTAAAACATGTCAGTCAAAATGTTTGGGATGTAATTCAAAATTATCTGACATACGAAGAAACAAGAAAATATGACACTTTTGTTCAAGAGAAAAGACAACCCACAGAGGCCATCTCTGATGTGACAGATGTTAGAATCAGTAGACAAGAATTTTTAAGTAGCTATTTCACTATGCTCAAGGATATAAAGGAAATTATGTTTGTAATAACCGAAAAGACAGAAAATATCAACACAAAAATAGAAACTATGAAAAGAAAGCAAGTGGAAATTCTAAAACTAAAAATACAATGTCTGCAATAAAAAGAAATGCATGAGGTGGGCTATATAGTAGAATGGAGATGACAGTATAAAAAGTCAATGAATTTGAACATAGACTGAAATGAAAATTAACAGAGCCTCAGGAACCGATGATACAATATTAAAAGGTCTATGATATGTATAATTGGAGTCTCAGCAGGAGAAGAGGGTAGGAATGGGGCAAAAAAAAAAAAAATTATTTAGTCAAACAACAATTGAAAATTTTCCCAATTTTGGGAAAGGCATACATTTACAAATTTAAGAAATTCATTGGACCCCCAGCAAAAGGAATACAGTAAACACTATACTTAGGTATGTTATAGTCAAACTTCTCAAAACCAATGATAAAGGGAAAATCTTGAAAGCAACCAAAGATAAATGACACCAAAAACCCAGGGGACTAATAATCCAAATGACCACTGCATTTTCATCAAAAAGCCATACAATTTCTAATTTTTCCCACAAGAGATTAGTTTTACTCTTTCTAGATTTTTATATAGATAGAATCATACACTGTGTATTTCCTCTGGGAAATGCCATGGGAGCACAGATCACCTGGGATGGAACATATCTGGGGTTCTATACCTTAACAGATTTTGGCTTATATTTGTTTGAAATCTTTGAATGACATCTTTAAGATCTGTGCATTTCACTGCATGTGAAGTTTAGCTGAAAAGAAAATCAAGAACTGTAGACAAATATTGACCTCTAGTTAATGATATACAAATTCAAGTATTTTGGGCAGTATGTACTAATGTCTGCAACTTATTTTAAGATGTGTAAAAAAATAAGATGGTTTGATGGATCAATAGATGGATAGAGATATGATAAAGCAAGTATGTTCAGTGTTCATTGTAGGAGCCAGGTGGTAGGTATATAGGTGATTGCTGCAGAATTTTTTCAAGCTTTCTTTGTTTGAATGGTTTCATAATCAAAGGTTGGGGAAAAAAAGAAAAGAAGAATCAACTCAGGCCACACAGTTAGAGAATATATTTGCAATGTTTTCCCCCCTAACAAAGAGGTGGGATTTTTAAATATTTCTAAAATCAGTAAGAGAAAGACAGCAGTATCTTAGATAAGTGGGCAAAGACCTGAGTAGACAATTCATGAAAGAGGATATCTCAGTGGCCAATAATGTTTGAAAGTTCTCAATGTCTGTAGCCAACAGTAAAATGTCAACGAAAACAGTGCATTCCTTCCCACACAAACCAGAATAACTAAAATGCAAACAAAACAATAAAACAAAGCAAAAGAATAGATGATACCAAACGTTAGCTAAGAGACAGAGCCACTGGAATGCTTGGGGACGGCTGGTGGAAGTGTAACTTGCTATAAATACTCTAAACATGTGTTTGGCAGGACCTAAGTAGGCTGAGCATATGCCCATCCAATGACCCAGCAATTCTATGTCTGGGGATAGTCCCAGCAGAAATGGGTGCAGCTGTGTGCACCACAGATATGTTCAAGAGTATTCATAGCGGTACAAGTCATAAAAGTCCTAAACTGGGAACAACCCAAATCTTCACCAATGCAGATGGATAATAAAATGTGGTACTTGGACACAATGGGATATGATACACCCAAGACATGGGTGAATCTCATAATGCTGAGATATAATGTTGGTGAAAATAAAAGTTAGACACAAAAGAGGACATACATTCTGAATGATTTCAGGCACGTAAAATTCAAAGTCGTGAGCCTGATGTCTGGTGATGAAGGGGGGATGCTGGCTACTAGTGGGTACCTTTGGGGAAGGTCCTGGCTGGGAGGATTCCAGGGTGCTGGAGTATCTGGATCTTGGTAATCGTTACTTGGGTGGGTGGGCTGACTTGGTAACCATTTGAGTTCTGCGGTTTTCTGTATATAAACGATTCCACAATATTCCTACTGGACACATGCACTCACTTCATGGCACGTTGCCTGGAGGCAGCCGGGGAGGCCGGGTGGGATAGGCCAGCCCTGCCCCAGTGCAGGGACCTTCCAGCTGTTGGGGTCTTGGGGGTCAGAGGTCTAAGTCCCTGGGCACCGGGGCGTCCAGGCTGAGTCTGTTTACTTAGCTGGGCCTCCTCACAATGGCCCTTCTGTTCTTTCTGGGCTGACATCATGCACTATGGACCGGGCAGAGCTATAGTGGTAGGAGGAGGGGGCCCCTCCAGCAGCCCACCCGGGAATAAAACCCAGCCCGCAAGGAGCCTGGAGGAGGCAGATCTCAGCCAGCCCTAACTCCCCGAGTGTCCATGCGAGCTCCCCCTTCCCCCTCTGTGCTTCAGTTTCCTCCTGGGCCAAATGAACTTTTGGGGCAAAATCTGTTGCCCTGAGCAGCCCCAAGGGGGTGATAAAAGAGACTTGGAGGAAGAGTGGCTTGTTTTCACCCATCTGCTCTGGCCCATTCTGGGTCCTCACCACCCGCTTCCTCCTGCCTCCCTTGTCTACACCTCCTAGCCTGAGTGACTCACTTAATAACTAACACAATTTGGGAAACATTTAAAGCATGCTGCACATTTTCTTTCATTGCATGAGCAACAAAAGCATTAATTGAATCATGATCTCCCATAAACATGGATGGGAAATAACTCTGCGCAGCCTCGAAATAGACTTGGCATGCTTTAAAGCTGAGCTATAGCTAACTCAAACCAAACACACCAGTTTCTTTACCATCTCGGCTACTGCCCCGAGCCCAGCTCTACCCTGTGCTCGAAGTGGAGCCAGCTTACCACAAATGCTGGGACTCAGAGAGGCCTCGGTCAACCTCTACCTCCTCATTGATGCCACTGAGGCCCTGGGACAAGGATGGCTCCAGGCTCACGGCAGGACTGAGAATAGAGCCTAAATCTTCTGGATTCCCTTGGGAGGCCATTTTCCAGGGCTCTAGAATTGGGCATCCACCTGCAGGTGAGGGAGGTGCAGAGGTTGGCATTTGGGCAGGAGATCCTGCCTCTGAGGGCTTTGAAAGTTCCTTATGACCCCTGGTCCCTACAACTTCTAAGGTAGTGATGTCATGCCCATCTTACAGGTGAGAATACTGAGGCCTACAGAGGCTGTCTGAGGGGATAGCAAGTGGGAAGAGAGGCGGTACAAACCTAAGTTTCTGGGTCTCATGCCCTCTCGTCACCCTGGGCTACATGCTTTGTCTCAGAAGGAGAACAGGGCTGTCCCCTGGTGCCCTCACCCTGCCCCAGGGACATGCCACAGCCTCTCCACCCACCACTTCCAGGAGAGGGCAGCCTGGGCAGCTCCAGTGGATGGGTGCCCCCACCTCATCCCCATGCATGGCCTGGGCACCCACCACATGCTGGGGGTGTGCTGCTGAGAACATCCGCAATCCATGCCCATTTTTCAGAGGAGTGAACTGATCTTCCGGGAGATTCCCAAGCTTGCAGAGCTGTTAGCAAGAGAATGGGATCCAGCACAGATCAGCGAGCCTGGCCTGGTGCCTCTCGCCTCCTCTCCACTGAGCTGGTTGCAGCTCCTGCCCTGAGGAGCTTTGAGGCCAGCAGTGGAGATGGGGTGGTCTGCCTGGCTGTCCCAGGACCAGACGCAGCATATGGGGCTGGGTCAGGGCATTGTGGCCACAGAGGAGCGGGTAGCGCCTTTCCACCATTATGCCTTCTTCATTTTCCCACTGCTCCTTGACTAAGCCATCCAGAAAATTCTGATCTGAATCCACTAGCAGAAGATGATGGTGATGACAATAATTATGTGCGTACACACACACACATGCACATACACACAGGAACACACCAATATAACACAGGTGTACACACACAAATATACACAGCCACATAGGTACACGTCAGCACACACCGGTACACACCAGCACACACATACACACACAGGTACATACTCACACACAGTAGAGAGCAGCTATTTCTGCAGACAGAAGCTCGCTTACTGAATTCTTTTCCAGGAAACCCACTGAGGCTGGGACAGCATAAATGCACGTCATGTGGAGCTCTGATCCCAGAGACTCTCACATCAGTCCCTCCACTCTGACCTCTGACCCAGGGCTCCCATACGTGACCCCTGTAGATTGGCAGGTAGAGCACACGTCCTTGGGGCTTCGAGGGCCCCTGAGCCCCAGGAGAAGCCCCTGCTTGGCAAAACCCAGTCATGCGTCGGGTGTGGGAGGAAACCAAGCATATGGATCTGATTTTTGGGAAAACACACAGAGATAGAAAATGGAGCGGTGGAGGACTTGGCAGTCCATTTTGATGAAATTTGAAAGAGGTTCTGAAGACCACAGGTCCTAGCTTGCAGGCCCTTTCCATCCGGGAGAGGTTCAGGTGACGTGGCCACCCCTGTGGGGGCCATGAGAAACCCCGCGAGGCCCAATCTCTTTCCTGAGCTCCTGCTTTGCCAGCCTTTGTGTGGGACCCATGAGGCACAGGCTGATGGTGCCTGTCCCCAAGGCCGACCTGCCAACAAGCAGCTGCCATCCAAGGCCTCCCTGGGGGTTTCCACGCATCTTGGGGTCTGGCCCCAACAGCTCCTCTGGCATCCCCTCCTGTAAATCCCCACACCTGGCCGTGGTTCTGTTCAGAGGTCACCTCACTGTAGAGGCTTCTGCACTCCACATGCCTGTGGGGTGCAGGCCTGTCTGGGTCCTCAGGTCGCTGTGGGTTCTGGGAACCCCCACCTACTCACTGAAGCTGGGATGACCTGAGAACCAGCCCTGGGGCCAGGGGACGACCTTGGATTTCCCCCCTGTTAAGTGGGTTTTGTGGCAGATCCATGCCACTGGCTGGCTATCCACACAGGATCAGTGGCAGCTGCCACTGGGGGTGTGGGAGCCAGTTACCAACACTGTGATCTCACGTCCCTCAGCTCGGTCTCTCAGGCCAAGTATAGCACCAGCGAGAAAATGAGCATGCAGCTGCTCGGTCCATGAAGACGGCTGGACACAGGCAGGGACCCGTGCTGCAGAGGTCAGAGCCTGAGGTCACTGTCAGGAACCCACATTTCAGTTTCACTGTATTGCATCAGAGAATACCAAGGCCTGTGAAGGTGAAGGGGTCACTCCGGGTCACACTGCTAGAGCCAGAGTGAGAGACCAGATGACCCAGCTCTCAAGAGCTACAGCATGTGGGTGCTCAGTGGTCTGCACCATCGATTCCATGAAGGAGGCATGTGGGTCCTATTTTAGAGCCGAGAAACTGAGGCTCGGTGGGGCTGAGTGGTCAGGAGCTCACCAGATGGGCCCAGATGGACCCAGCATCTAGTTCTGTCCAGCATCCTGTGCCCCTGACTGCCCTCTGTACACCTGAGACCTGTGGGAATAGGGCTGCGTGTCCACATTCCCTGCATATCAGCGGGGGGAGATATGAACCCAGAGGAGATAAGCAGGGCTGGAACTGAGGACAGGGAAGTCTTTCCAAGCTCCTGGGTGCCCTCCGCTTGGAACCACCTGAACTTGACTCATCTCCAGATCTTCCCTGGCAACACCCCACTTTGATCTCTGCTGCCCATCAAATCCTGGAACATTAGAACTAAGAGGCTCCCTTTGAAGCCGACAGGGGTGGTTCTAGGACACATAAAGGGAAGCACTGTCTCATGGACTGTGAGGAAGCTTGGGGAACCTGGTCCCCTTGGGAGGCCGTTTAGGCTGAAAATAGAAATTAAATTCAAGGAGGGTTTAGATAAATTAGTGCACGATAATAAACAGCTGCTATTTCATTGGTGCCAATGAGCCAGGCACAGCGCAAAGCCCTTTCACATACATGCACTTACTTAATCCTCCAAATACTGCTCTCCAGGGTTTATTATCCCCACTCGATGAGGGAAACCGAGGTGTGGATGGCTTGTGTGGCTTGCCTGAGGTTACATGGCTGGCAAGCGGCAAAAGAAAGATTGGATCCTGGCTCCTTGTGATTCCAGAGACGGGCTCGTAACCACTGTGCAGACTGTGCCAGTGCCCCCCCGTGTGTGTTCACACTAACCTCTCCACTTCAGGCTGCACCCTAGCTTCCAGAGGATATTGAGAGAGCTGCTGGGAAGCCAGGACGTAGCCAGGGCATGAGGCACCACTCTCATTTCTCCCTGGCCCCCCAGAGAAGCCGTGGATTTGTGGATTCAGACACGAGGCAGGTCCTGCAGTCCTCATGCAGAACTCCAGGTTTCTACTGCCCCTCCCTGATGGCCAACTTTCTTCCCATAGAAGAGAACTCTTGGGGAAGCCGGGATGGCTCAGCAGGTTAAGAGCTCACTTTGCAGCCCCGGGGACCAAAGATCAAATCCTATCCCCGGCCCATATGGACCCATATGCTGAACTGGGCTGTGCTTCACATTCGGGAGGCCCCCAGCCCAGTTCCCGCTTGTGAGACCCCCGCTCACCTGTGTGGAACAAAACCTGTGTCAAAAACTGATGATGTACAACTATGGTGACTCTTTGGGCCCTTCCCCTTCTCTCTGTCCCTCTCTGTCTCTGTCTCTTTCTCTCTGTCAAAACCAATAAAATAAATCTTTAAAAAAAAAAAGAAGAGAATTCTTTGGGTTGAAGGAGGACATCACAGGAAACTGTCTTGGTTTTTTATTTATTCATTCAACAATTGAATCCACAAGTTTATTGAGTGCCTACTATGTGCTGAGCACTGTTCTACAGGAGAGTTCAGAGGAAGGAAATTAGAAAAGATCAGAGTAGAAATGAATAAAATAGAGACTAGAAGGACAAGAGAAAAGATCAACAAATCTAAGAGGTTGTTTTAGAAGAGTTAAACAAAACTGACCAACCTTTAGCTAGACTAAGAAATAAGAGAGAAGACTCAAATAAATAAATTCAGAAATGAAAGAGGAGACATTATAACTGATGTCTCAGAAATACAAAGGATCATAAGTGATAACTGTGAACAATTACATGCCTACAAATTGGATAACCTAGAAGAAGTGGATAAATTCCTAGAAACATACAACCAACCAAGACTGGATCATGAAGAAATAGAAAATCTGAATAGACTAATAATGAGTAGGAGATTAAACAGTAATCAAAAACCTCCCAATACAGAAAAGCTCATGACCAGGTGGCTTCACTGATGAATTCTACCAAATATTTAAAGAAGCATTTAATACTAATACTTTTTAACGATGCTACAAAAATGGAAAAGGAGGGAATGCTCTCAAATTCATTTTTCCATGGCTGACATTACCCAAATACCAAAACCAGACGTGGACACTACAAGAAGAGAAAACTATAGGCTAATATATCTGGTGATTATGGATAAAAAATTTGCAACTGGGGGAAGCTGGGATGGCTCAGTGGGTTGAGAGCTCACTTTGCAGCCCCGGAGACTGAGGATCGAATCCCGGCCCCGGCCCATGTGGACCCATATGCTGAACTGGGGTGGGCCCCCAGTTCGGTTCTCTCCGGGACGTGCCTCCCACGCAGGAGGCCCTGGCTGGTTCCTGCCCTGCACAGCCTGGAGCCCCAACCCGGTTCCTGCCCTGTATGGCCCCATGGCCACCTGGGAAATGAAACCATATGGAAAACTAATGATGTGCAACTATGGAGACTGCTCTGGGTCCCCCACCTTCTCTCTGTCTCTCTCTCTGCCTCTCTGTCAAAAACAATAAAAATAAATCTTAAAAATAAATTCTCAACCAAATACTAGCAAACTAAATTCAAGAGCACATTAAAAGGACTATATACCATGATCCAGTGGGATTCATACCTGGGATGTAAGGATGGATGATGGTTCAATAAACTCAAATCCATCAACATGATATACCACACTAATCAAATAAAAATCATATCA
This sequence comes from Craseonycteris thonglongyai, assembly GCA_004027555.1. Classification (NCBI taxonomy): domain Eukaryota; kingdom Metazoa; phylum Chordata; class Mammalia; order Chiroptera; family Craseonycteridae; genus Craseonycteris; species Craseonycteris thonglongyai. The sequence goes on along the minus strand of PVKE010000619.1, from coordinate 27,230 downwards.
TATGATCATCTCAATAGAAGCAGAAAAAGCATCTGACAAAATTTAACTTCCTTTTATGATAAAAATACTCAACAAATTAGGCAGAGAAGGATTGTACCTCAATATAATAGAGCCCATGCAGGAAAACCCACAGCTAAAATTATACTCAGTCATGAAATCTGATTTCCCTCTAACATGTGAAACAAGACAAGGGTGCCCACTCTTGCCATTTCAATTCAATATAGTACTGGAAATTCTAACCAGAGCCATTAGGCAAGAAAATAAAATAAAAGCCATTAAAATTGAAAAGATGTAAAACAGCTTCCATGTACATATGAAATGATCTTTTATATAGAAAATCCTAAAGACTCCACCAAAAAAACTGTTAGAATTAATAAATTAATTCAGTAAAATTGCAGGATACAAACTCAACATGCAAATATGTTACGTTTCTATATCCTAACAACCAACTATATGAAAAAAAAAAAGATGAAAACAACCCCATTTATAATACCATTAAAAAGAATGAAATGCTTAGGAATAAATTTAGCCAAGGTGGTGAAAGCTCTATAAACTAAAAACTACAAAACACTGATGGAAGAAATTTAAGAAGACATGGATAATTGGAAAGATATCCTGTGTACATGGACTGGAAAAATAATATTGTTAAAATGTCTATACTACCCAAAGAAATCTATACGTTCAATGTAATCCTTAGCAAAATTCCAATGGCATTTTTTTTTTTTTTACAGAAATAGAAAAACAATTCTAAAATTTGTATGGAGCCACAAAAGATCTCAAATCTAAAGCAACTTTGAGAAAGAACAAAGCGTCAGGCATCACATAGCCTGATTTCAAACAATAGATAAAGCTTTAGTAATGAAAACAGTATGATAACTGACATACGAAGAGACATACATATCAGTGGAATAGAATAGAAAGCCCAGAAGTAAATCCATTTATATAGGGTTACTAATATTTGACAAAGATGCCAAGAATACACAACGGAGAAAGGACAATCTCTTCAATAAATAGTATGGGACAGCCACATGCTAAAGAATGAAATTGGAGCCTTATCTTACACCATATACAAAAATCAACTCAAAATGGATGAAAGATTAACATGTAAGATATGAAATCTTAAAAATCCTAGAAGGGGGGAAGCCGGGATGGCTCAGTGGGTTAAGCGCTCACTTTGCAGTGCCAGGGACCGGGGATCAAATCCCGGCCCCAGCCCGTGCAGAACCATATGCTGAACTGGGAGCTCCCCAAGTTCAGTTCTCTCTCTGTCTCTGTCTCTGTATCGCTCTCTCTCTGTCAAAAGTAAATAAATAAATAAATAAATCCTAGAAGGAAACATAGGGGAAAAGCTACTTGACATTAGTCTTGGCAATAACTTTTTGAATATCATATCAAAGGTACAGGTAATGAACCAAAATAAACATGTGTCTCTACATCCAACTAAAAAAGATTCTGTACAGCAAAGGAAACAATGAACAAAATAAAGAGGCAAGCGACAGAATGGAAGAGAATATTGCAGACTATCAGTTTACTACGGTAGCACCCACGGGGATTGGTAGGTGCTGGATAAATGTAAGTAGACTCTCAATTAACTGGCACCAGTGCCAGTTAAATGTAGTATTATTTCCTTGATTTCTTTTTTTTTGTGCCAGTTGCTTGAGAGTGCTGGTTGCTTGAGTTCTGATTAATGGAGAGTCTATAGGTTTTTGTTTGTTTGTTTGTTTTTGCAAACCATATATCTGATAGTAGGCTAATCTCCAAAATATTTAAGAAGCCCATACTACCCAATAGCAAAAGAATAAACTCATTGAAAAATGGGCAAAGGCCCTGAATAACCATTTTCTCAAAGAAGACATACATACAGCCAACAGGCACATGAGAAGACGCTCAACATCACTAATCATCTGGGAAATGCGAATCAGCACACACCTGTTAGAATGCCTATCATTAAGAAGACAAGATGGAAAAAAGACAACTTTAGTACATTGTTGGTGGAAATGTAAATGGGTGTAGCCATTGTGGTAAAATAGTATGAAGCTTCTTCAAAAAATTAAAAATGAAACTACCGTATGTATGATCTTGCAATCCCACTTCTAGGTGCATACGAGGTCTGACAATTAAGTTCATGAACTTGTCCTAGAAAAAGTGCTACATACTCATTGCTGAATATCACTATGGCCACCTTCGAAGTCCTCCCCTTGGGAAGCTATGCATCGACGCCAGTGCTTAGTCCACCCTTCAAAGCAATTTTGGAACTCTTTCTGGAATGGCCATCTGAGTACAGTGTTCAACCCATTATAGGTGGTAAGTGCTTCAAAGGAAGATGAGGTAGGGAAGGGGCAAAGTGACTCGGGGTGGGGGAGAACTGTTTTAGATGGGATGGGTAGGAAAGTCCTTTTCAAGAAGGCAACCTTGTGCTAAGTCCTGAGTGTAAGGAGAGTGTGAGCCTTGTGGAAGGCGCAGCCTGTGCAAAGGCCCTGAGGCAGGAACCTGCTGGTGGCTTTGAGCAACATGAAGGAGACCAGCAGGGGAACTGAGGGGAAGATCCATGGGGCTGACTCACTGACTCCTTTGTCATGGGCCTACTTGGGCATGGTCACGGGAGGATGATGGCCTGAGCGACTAGGGGAGAAGCCCTCCCTGGTCTCGTGGAAGCTGGCCAATTTGGGTCTTAAAAGGTCAGGATCCCTGCGGCTGGAGTATGGTATCCTGAAGGAGGAGACCAGAGGCCCTAGAAAGCTTTCTCTACATGAGATTTGGACCCTCGCACCTGTATGCCATCAGCCTGACAGTTGGGAGACCTGACATTTCTCAGCCATTGCCATTCTCTTCCCAAAGCTCACCAAACTTGCAGCCTGCTTGGCAGAAGGCTTTTCCACTCTGCACTGTCCAGGTTGCCTGGCCCACAACCTGGTCTTTCCTTTGCCAGCTTCTTCAGCCCCATTGGAGGTTCTGCTGGGCTCAATAGCCCTCAGATCCTGAGGCCTGAGAATCAGCACCAGTTGAACTTTCCTACGCGAGGCCTCCAGCCTCATGGGAGCCTGCGGTGGGAAGAGCCCAGAGGAGCCGATGCGCTTAGTGGGCTGGGAGGCAGTGCCCATGAGTCAGCCCCATGCGATGGGACCAAGTGGTCATCAGAGCTAAGAGGCCAGGGGCAGCCAGGTATGGGTTCTTCCCATGACATGGAGCTACCCAAGGAGAAAGGAGGAGGGGCCAAGACCCTTGGGGATGGGACAGTTGCAGCAGGGAGGTGATGGGCTCATTTCCATGGTGAGCTCTACTCGGGGCAGCTTGTTATCAACATGCCAATGGCCTAACCCTCCCAACGACCCTATGCTCATGTCTAAGGAACTCAATCAATAGCCTGGCATGTGCTTAGCCCCGTCGTGCATGCTTGCATGGGGTATACCATGCCCAATATTTGGGAGATGCTAAGAACATGTGTATTTCTGCAGTACCTCCAAAAGGTGATGACCCCGTTTAAGTAAAAATAGTGGTTTTTAAAAAAGATTGGTTGCTAGAGGTATATGATTTTAAGTTGTCATTTCTCTAGGTTTGCATGAGCTTTATTATTGCCGTAAAATATTATGGCCGTTTTAAAGTGCACAATTCAGTACACTCACAATGTGTAATCATGACCTCTGTCTACGTCCAAAGTGTTTTTCATCACCTCAAAGATAAGCCCTGAGCATTGGCAGACACTCCTGATCGACGCCTCCACACAGCCCCTGGCAACCACTGATTTCACTCTCTGTCTCTATGGATTTGTCTGCTCTGGACACTTTGCATAAATGGCATCACAGCATGTGGCCTTTTGTGACTGGCTTCTTGTGCTTTGCACCAGAGTTCTGAGGCCCATCCATGCTGCAGTCTGTGTCGGCTTCAATCCTTTTTTAAAACTCTTTTTTTAATAAAGATTTATTTTTATTGTTTTTGACAGAGAGAGAGAGAGATATAGAGACAGAGAGAAGGAGGAGGGTCCAGAACAGTCTCCATAGTTGCACATCATCGGTTTTTCCACATAGTTTTATTCCATAGGTGGGTGTGGGGCTGCACAGGGCAGGAACTGGGCCCAGGTCTCACCCCAGTGAGAACTGAACTGGGGGCACTCCCCAGTTCAGCATATGGGTCCACACGGGCCCGGGCTGGGATTCGATTCTCAGTCCCCAGGCCTGCAAAGTGAGTGCTTAACTCACTGAGCCATCCCGGCTTCCCCTTCACTCCTTTTTATGGCTGAGTAACATTCCACTGGATGGATGTGCCACATTTGGATTCTCCATCATTCCTTGGAAGACCAGGCTTGAAATGCACTTGTGGATGTCAGAGGAAGGGTTGCTTCAGCCACACAGACAACGGAATGAGAGAGAGAGAGTGAGAGTGGCTGGAGGTGAGAGTGGCTGGGGCAGAGCATGATTAGACCCACGCCCCTGGGTGGTGGGCGGGGCCCTCTGGGCTGGGCGGCCCCTCAGGTCTCTTGTAGAAGGCTCCCCGGCAGCCCCCCTCATCTCCAGCTAGCCAGGCACTGAGTGGGGGCAGGTTCCCCCAGAAGGTTGCTTCCCCCAGATAGTCTGCTGGGCTCTGTAAATGGTGACTGGTATCAGCATGAGCCCTCAACCTTTCTCAGGGGAAGCCAGACATCATAGTCACCATCTATGGAATGTAACCCCAAGGGGCTGGAGTCTTCCTGAGGTCCCACCTTTGAGTTAAGTTTTCTTGACAACAACTCCTAAAGCCCGGGGAGACAGCCAAGTGAGTGTGAGGGGCAGAGAGAGATCTGGAAATGTCATCGTCTTCATCACCCTGTTTCATGGATGGGGCGACTGAGGTCCAGCGTGCAATGGTGACATGCTCATGGGCACCCGGGGCCACCAGCAGGGAGGGATGGTGGCCTTTGGTGCTGCCTCTATGTTGTGCCATGTGGTCTGGGCCCCCACCAGGTATGAAGTGTGTGCGAGGCCCAGGAGCAGCTACGCTGACAAGCGCTTGTCACCTCTCCTGTGTGCCCAGCGTGATGGCCTCGTTGCATGCCAGCATGGGCAGAGATGGTGCGATTTGTCTTTTCCAGCTTCTAGAGGTGCCACAGCCCTTGGCTGGTGGCCTTGCATCACTCTGACCCCTGCTTTGTCTCATCTCTTTCTCCCGGTCTCTTCTGCTTCACCTCATAGGACCCTGTGATGACACTGTCCACCTGGATAATTCAGGATCATTGCCCCTAATCACAGTTGCAAAGTCCCTTTGCCATGTGAGGTCACACATGCGCAGGATCCAGAAGTAAGGCATGGATGTTCTTGGGGCTGTTATTCTGCCAACCACAGGGACCCTGGGCTTGAACTTAGACTACTTGGCCTTCCAAGTGGGCATCTCACAGAAGGGGAAATTGAGGCTCAGAGAGGCGAGCTGTCATCTTAGCTGGTGAGTGTCTCGGCTTAGGGCTGAGGGCTGAGTGGTGGCGGGCTGCCTGTGTCCCCCCCACCCCCAAGTGCGCTCTGGGCTGAGTGGGGGCTGGCTGCCCTGGGGTACATAAGCGTGCTCTGGAGCCCATGTTTGATCCAGCCCAGATCCTCACAGGCTGAGGGAAGGGGTGATAGGAGGAACTCCGGGTAGGCGGGTAGGGCCGGGCCACACTCAGAGCAGGAGCGGGGAGCTGGCAGGGAGACCATCCTTGGTGGGAATATTTGCGGAATCAGATTGAAAGGGGCTGTTGCCATTGTTTTCTCTTTAAATGTGGAAAGTATTTTTCCTTTAGTAACTAGAACACCTCTGTACTTATACCATCAGTCCCCACAATGGGGGCAATGGGAGGGAACCTTCTGGAATGTGGGGTTTGACATGGAGAAGCTGGCTGCTAAGAGGGTGCCCTGCTGACTTGTGATGAGAATGCCCCTGGAGCGTGCAAAGTAGAGGGGTGTGTGTGTGTGTGACACGTATGGTGCATGCACGTAACATGTGCACACACATAGCACGTGTCTGGCATATACATGTAGTGTGTGTGTAGCATGTATGCATTTTGTGCAGCATATGTGTGTGTGCTGCTATGCTGAGGAACACCAGGAGCCAGGCTGGCCTTTGTGTAGCTCTTTCACTGTGAAACTGGGCTCCCATCTCTCTCAGCCTCAGTTTCCTTATCTGTCCACAGGGGCTGCGTACCGCTGACTGGCTGTGTATCTGGAATCAGGACATTGGCAAGAGGGGGAGGCTCATGGCTGCCCTGCTTCTTTTTCCAGATTGCTGGAAGCTCGCTCCGCCTTCTGGCTGGAGCCGTGCTGGCCTGCAGTGCCGCAGCACCTTCAGATCTTTCCGAGTGAAGTGATGGAAACTGGGGTCAGAGAGGCCGACAGTCTGCCCGGGGCCCACAGCCGGGAGGCAGGAGATGAGGACCTCTGGGATCTGGGCGCAGTGGCTAGCAGATCTCTCTGGGACATGCACGGGTCTCTGAGGGCCTCAGCCACTGCTCCTTTCTTCAGAGGCTGAGCCGGCATGGCTGGAGGCCCTCCCTTCTCCTGGTCCCTCCTCCCAGGAACCTCTGGCAGGGCTAGTCCCATCTCTTCTGAACAAATCCACTCGTCCCAGAGGCTGGGGTGGAGGGCGCTGTGTCCTGTGCACTGAAGGGGGCTTAGGGAGACTTAAGCCAAGACTGGAAGTACAAGAGAGAGAAGGAAACAGAGAGGAGAGCCCCAGAGGTGAGAGCGAGGTGGGCAAGGTGGTCTGTTATTGCTTCTTAAAAGTAGGGACTCTGGCTCCTGCCTCTAGGGTTTGTCCTGTGGCTTTGGGGTGACACTGTGTGAAGGGCCCAGGCCAGGGATGGGCAAAGGAGCTCTTGGCAAGTGGAAGTGAAGTTTCCTCCAGAACCTTGCCAGGCCAGCAGCCCCTGCTTTGGAGACCCGCAGAAAGGAGACAGCACGGTCTCCTGTCAAATCAGCGGCTCCCTGAAGTGATTGGACCACAGAGGCCAGCTTCTCCCTGCCCAGCTCCTCAGCTGGCTGGACCAGGGGTGGGGAGAGCCATCTGGAGAAATGTACCTGGGACCGAGCCAGGATTCCTGTCCCCAGAGATGTCAGCTGGGCACCAACAAAGAAAAAGGAGAAATGGAATAAAAATTCTTTTTTAATGCTCTCGGCTGCTAAGTTCAGCACATTAGCCAGAAATCTGAGCGAAGCGCTCACACTGTGGCCCATTCCAGAACTCTGCCTTTCGAGTCCTCTTTCATGCTGCCCACTGGTCCAAGAATCATGGGAAGAGAAGGAGCCATTTTCCTGGGGTCCTTCCAGGGCTCTGGGTTGCCAGGTCGTTACAGTGAGATTGGATTAGGGAGCAGAGCAGGATCATCCATGATTAAGAAAGGCTGACCAGGTGAACAAAGTCAGAAGTGCTGCCAGCCAGGTCACTTGTGGGGCCCACGGAGGCAGGGGTGCGTGAACTTGACACGGCTCCAGGTGGGCGTACTGGCCTAACATTTCCTGCTAGAAAGCTCTCTCACAAAATCTGCCTTCCTTCCAGGCCTCGGGAGTTTCATGAGCATGCAAAGAACATGGGCCAACGCTCCAGTGAATCCTCTTGGAAACTGACCCTCAGCTGCACTGCAGTCCTGAGGTTCTGGGTTACTGTGCATAACATTGGCTCTGAAGAGGTCCCCATGTGGGTGAGGGAGGGTAGGTACAGCTTGCCCAGAACTGAGCGTGAATTCGGAAATGTTGGCCTGAGCCACCCTCTTATTTTACAAGAGGGGCTGGAGGCCAGGAGGGGAGTCATGTGCCCAAGTCATGTGGTAAATGATTACTGAGGGGGCCCTAACTCAGGTCTCCTCACTCCTAATCCCCCATTTCCCTACACTAGCACCAATTTTATAATGAAAAAACAAACAAACAAACAAACAAACAAACAAATGGAACCTGTGATATCTAACAACACAAGCTTAACTGGAAGATTTGAGTTTTCAGCAAGGATCCACCCTTTCCTCTCCAACCTCTGTGGTAGGATTAGACTCCTCTGCCCCATGAAAGCTGGCCTTGGCCCATAGAATGTGGGTGGACAAGATGATGTGATATATGAGTTCTGAGCCCAGGACTTAAGAAGCAGCTGTGTTTCCACTCGCTCCTGGGAGCTTCTGCTTGGCCATGAGAGGAGCAAGCCCCGGGTACTCCACTGAACCAAGAAGAATGTGAGTCAGATCTGATGTGACTCCATGGCCTGAAGCCAAGTTCAGCTGAGCACAGACTAGCCCAGATGCAACCAAGAGACCTGCAGGTGAGTGAGTGAGAAAGACATGTTTATTGCTATATGTCACTGAGATATGGTTATTTGTTACACAGCCATAGCTGACTGATACAACTTGAAATCTGGTAAACACAGAGGGAAGATAGGAGAGGTTCCTAATATCTAGACTGCTTTCTATGTATACTAGGTTCTTGTAGGGCTGATCTCATTTTATCTTAATAATGCTATGAGGTCGGTATGGCTATTTCCCCCATTTTGAGACAAGAAAATCAGCTAAGATTGGTGAAGTGACCTCCTCAAGGCAAGACAGTCAGAAAGGGGTGGAGCTGGGGTCTGGGCCCATGTCTCTGTCCCCAGAATGCTTGTGTATAGCTATTGCATCTGCACTGTCCTGTAGGGGAGATGCTAGTTACCTGTGACTATTTAAATGTAATAAATTAAATTAGAAAAAACTACAAATTCAGTTCTTTACACACTTTACCTTTCAAGTGCTCAAAAGCCACATGTGGCTGGTGGCTACTGCATGGGACAGCACCAAAATAGACCTTCCCAGTGTCCCGTGGAGTTCTGGTGGACAGGGACATGTGGGGATGGATTCAGGCCACTGATCTGACCCCCTGGGTGATGGCTCCCTGACCACCTCAGGCTCTGCCACCCATTTGCTCTGAAACCTTGGCATCAGTTCAACCCCACCTTGGTCTTGTCACCTGTAGGACAGGTGGCGAGAAGGATGGATGTTCTCAGGCCCTTCTAGAGCCTCGCTGCAGAACTCAGGGCAACTGTTCTGACTGACAAGCCTGTCCCCTCAGGGATGCAGTGACCACATGCGCAAAATCCGGGTTGTTTCAGGAAATCCCAGATGCTGGGTGATGGTGGCAGGGTGACCGAAGGAGGCGGTACTGGGGCACGGATCCAGCCTGGGTTCCCAGGAATGAGGTGGGGGTTCCAGGGGAGGCGGTTTGGCAGGAAGCCTTACCTCCAGCCCAGCCTCACCACCATGATGTGGGGGGGCACACCCACAATGTTCCTCACATGTTCTAATCACAGAGGCCCAGAGAGGGTGTGTGCACTGCCTGAGGGCACTCAGCAGCAAGAGGTAGAGCCCCCACACAGATGGCTATTCGGCCCCTAACCCCAACATAATACTGCACGCACTGATCCCATTGTGAGCCTACGAGGTGCACCCCAGCCTGTGTGCCGAACACACTGACCGAGCCCCTGGCTCTTAAATAAGCGTTAAATTTCCGAACAATCTGGGAATGACTGAATGTTGCAAGGTTAGTGTGGAGCGTTCCTGTATGCCCCTCCCACAGCTTCCTGGACTATCCACTTCTTACAATAGCGTGGTACAGTTGTCACAACGAGGGTGCCAATATTGCCACACTGCTTTATTCAGATTCCCCATTTGTCCCTAATGCCCTTTCTCTGTTCCAGGATCTCATCCAAGATCCCACGTATATTTAGCCATCATGTCTCCCAGGCTCCTCTGGGCTGTGACAGTTTCTCAGACTTGCCTTTTTTTGATGGCCTTGACAGTTCTGTCCTACCACTGGACAGTAAGGAGCTGGGAGAGCTGCCTGCTAGTGTATCAGGACTGGGGGTGGGGGGTGGGGCCGGGACTCAGACCCCAGTCTGTCTGCCCCCCACCTCCAAGTGAGCCAGGATGGCTCCTGCCAGGCCTCCTACCCAGCCCATGTGTGCTGTCTGAGGATGACACTGTGGCATCACGAATGGCATCATCATTACATGGCAGCATTGGACACTGTTCTGACATTAGAAGAAACACACACTCCGGGCGGGGCTGGAGGGGCTGTGTGGAGCGTGGGGTTCTGAGCAGGAGCCCCACTCCCTTCCTCCTGCACCCCTTCCAGCCCTGCCCTCCTCCCCCATTGCTCTTTTGCCTCCTGTTTTGGGTCTTCCCTTCACGTCCCTCTCAGATTGCTGTCTAAGTGCCCCTGCATCCAGGACACTGTGAGCAAGGTCACGTGTTATCAGGGCTACTGACACCCGAGCCTGAGCCTCTGTCTCTTCATCCTTCCCAGCAGCCCCCACCTCCCGTCTTACTTCTCCAGCTGGATGTCCCCCCCAGCTCTGCATGCACGTGTCAATGCTGAGCTGACCCCACCGCAGCCAATCCCACTCCTTCCCCATTCTCCCGTGGGTCACCCTGGCCCCCTAGTACCATCATGGCCTTGGTCCCAAGTCACCCCCCTGCCCCCAGTCAATTCTCACTCAGCAGCCCTCCATCCTTAGCCCCTCATGCCCTCACCTGCAGATCCCCCTCACCCTCCATGTAGGTTGTGCGTCCCCCTCCTAACGGCGGGCAAAACCGAACACGGCGTCCACTTCTGCCTGCTGCCCACGGGCCCTGCCCCCGTTTGGGCCCCCGTCTCCGCTCTGACCCTGGAGTGTCTGCTGACAGGTGATAAGAACACCCTGGAACACAGGTGTCTGCTCCCTGTGCAGGGTTGTGAGTCAGTGTGAAAGGAAGCAGATTAGGTCAGACCCTAGAGGGTGACTTGATTTGAGGAAACCTGAACGTGACCCAGGATAAACCCCCCAAAAAGAACAGACCAGAAAAGCAGCCACTTGCGCCCTGTGCTGCCTTCTCCTAAGTCCGTTAGGAAGAAATAATATTTTTCTCCTTAAACGCATTAACCTCCCAGCTTCGGGTCACCCGCTCTCTCTTTTCTCGTTGTGAGGCTGTGGGAAGCACAGAGGAAGGAAAATGTTTTCTGGACAGCTTAGTTCTCTGGTGTATCCCCAGCGGGGTCCAGCTGCCGGTGAGGGTGGAGGTGGCAAAGGCTGGCTCGAGGACAGTGAGAGGCCTGCCCAAGTCTCCTCACTCCCTTGGAACCAGAGGCCTTCATAGTGACCTGCAAATGGGCCCATCGTGAGGGAGAGTACCTGCCGAGAAACCTGAACCCAGAATCCCAGCCCCAGCCCTGCCAGTGACCTTCTACACGGCCCAGGTGAGTCGGGGTCCCTCCCTGAGCCTCAGGGGCCCCATGATGGTAAGTAGATGTCAAGAATATTCTTCAGACGGCCTAGAAACAGGGGGCACAGCAGGGTGAGCTGGAGTTTCCACGTCCTGCCTACAGTGAACTCTGCGTTGGGACAAAGGAGGAGCAGTGAACTGGGGCCCTATTTGCCATTTCTCATCCACTCAGCCCTTCCTCCAGGAAGCTTTCCTGGGCCCCTTCCTGGCTGTTGGGAGCCTCCTGCCTCCTGCCCTCTGCCACAGCTCCACCCATGCACCAGGCTGACTCGGGGGTTTGCACAGACACGTCCATGTCCAGTGCCAGGCACAGGGCCAGCTGCACACCTGTTCAGTGAGCCAGCAACCTGGGACGGGCGGTAGGGCAGACGGCGCATCCACACCAGCGTGCACAGCAAGGCTGACTACACTGGGCCAGGACCGCACCGTTTCCCCTCCCTCCAGCCTGTAAGCGTTCTGTGGGCAGCGATCTGCCCGTGACACTTCTCACTCTCAGGGGAGGGTCTTAGGTCCTTTGTCACTGCCCTGTGGCTGGGTTGGAGGCAGGAAGGGCTCATTTAACCATGGGTGACAGCCTCTTGTGACCGAGCACTGGGTCAAGGGTGGCCCAGGTACAGTTCCTGCCAGGAAGTGGGGGGCTTGGAGCTGGGGCTCGTGGGGCTAGGGGGTGTGCCAATGTGCAGGGATTAGACAGGCCCTCCAGGGGGCAATGCTATGAGGGGGACCCTTCAGGTCTTGAATTCCCACAAGCGTGTGTGCTTCTCTGCTCTGGCTGTTCCAGCGGGGAGACGGCCCCTAGCCATGGCCATGAGCTGGATCCAGTCGACCGTCGTCTCCCCATCGGAGGCCACTGGCCACTGGGAGGAGGGATGGAGATGAGGGTCAGGGTCTCCTCACATGTGCCAGCAGGCTGCAGGCACTCCATGCACTGGGGGAAGACAACCAAAGGGGACAGCCACAGCCTGTTTGTATGGCTTGGAGCTGGGAACGGTCTTTACATTTTTAAAGGATTATTTAAAAAAAGAAAAGAAGAAGTGATAGAGACCATATGTGGCCCACAAAGCCTAAATGATGTACTACTTGGCCCTTTCCAGGGAAAGTTTGCAACCTCTGGGATGGAGGAGAGGGCAGGGCACTCAAGGCTGCATGGGAGGGGGACCTGGGTGCTGGCCAGGAGGCCTGCAGCTGTGCTCCCTCCTGCACACGAGCCCCCACCGGCCCAGACCCCTGGTCTCTCTGGAGGACTGTCCCACTTCTCTTCCCAGGTCTCTCTGGAGGCCTCCCATGTCCCTCCCCGCCAGGCCTGGTCCCTCTGGAGGGCCCCACCTCCCTTGTCCTCTGCATGGCCCCTCAGAGCCGGTCCTGCCAGCACGCACGGGTCCTATAGACAAGTTCTCAGCCAGTGTCCCGCCCTGGCCCAGGCTGGCCGGTTCTGTTCCAGGGCGCTTCCCTGCACAGCCCTCCCCCCATGCTCAGGCCATGAAGCTGTGTGGCCCCACGTGAGGTGTTCCTCACTCTGGGCCTCAGTTTCTTCACGTGGATGGCCAGTGGGTCTAACACCCCTTCTCTGGGGGCCTTTCCAGCTCCAAATGCCCATGGTCTCCAATCCCCTGAAGCTTAAGGAAGTCTGAGTTTCACTCACGAACAGTAGGGGCATCATGGGACCTCACGGGCCTGGCTCTGACACCTGACTGATGACACCTGGCTCACTCCCACCTATGAGGTGCTCTGGCCAGAGCAAAGGGAAGCCATCGGCATGCCAGCTTCACCATGGGTCTCGCGGGCCTGGACTGCTGCACTGGGAAGGGGCCTCTGTGACCGATTGATTAGTCAGGTCTGCTGGGGATGAAGGCGGTGGTGACAAGCGTGCTGGCTACTTGCTGACCCTGCCTTACAGTGTGGCTGGTTTCCTTATCTCAGACCTAGCACTTTTCTTCCCTCCGAAGAGAAGCCAAATTCCTCATCTCAGTTAGGCCTGCCCACTGGCTTCCTCTGTGCTGGTGGCTCTACCAGTGGGGACATCACACACTGTCTGTCCTGTGGTGTTTCCTGGGCTGGATGGGGTGTGTGGGTGGAGTTATCTCATTCTTGCCACCTTTTGTCCTCACCCAAATATTTCAGAATACCGGTAATAAAAAAGAGAGTGGAGGGAGTGAAAGGGAAGCACGTCTTCATGCCTGTGGGAAGCAGATGGAAGAAGGGGCGTACCATGTCCCATAAACTGGGCTCTTTTGAACAAAGCTGGGTTCCCTCTGTGGTGCCTGGAAGCTGACACTGCCCCCCACACCCTCACCAAGGAAATGCAGGCTGGCCTTCCCCCCATGAGGCGGGAAACTCAGGGACGAGGGCCTCCCACACCCAGGGAGACCCAGCATTCCTGGGATTGCACCCCAAGGGGCTTGCCCACTCAGGTGAAGCCCTCTCTCTTCAGGAGGCAGTGCCATGGGGAAGTCAGTTCACGATACCCCCAACGCTCCGGGCAGGCATGCTCTTAGGTGCTGTGGTAGGTTCCGGAGCGGTCATACCAAAGTGCCACAGACTGGGGGCTTCAGACAACAGACATTTCTTCTCTCACACTTCTTTTGCTTTTCTTTTTATGATTTATGTTATTGTTTGAGAGAAGGTGAAAGAGAGAGAGAGAGAGAGAGAGAGAGAGGAGGGGAGGGCCCAGAGCAGTCTCCATAGCTGTACATCATTAGTTGTGACATAGTTCCATTCCATACAGGTGCATGTGGGGCCACGCGGGGAGGGGGCTGAACTGGGGGGCTCCCACATGGGAAGCGAGAACCTTTATCCCCAAGCCATCCTGGCAGTTACCAGTTGTGCTGCAGTTCAGCATATGGGTTTGCATGGGCCGGGGCCGGGAATTGAACCCTGGAGTTTGTGATTGTGAGGCAAGCGCTCAACCACTGAGCTATCCCAACATCCCTTCTCTCTCAGTTCTGGAGGTCAGAATCCAAAGTCAAGGTGTCAGCAAGGCTGTGCTCCCTCTGGAGGAGGCTCTAGGGGAGGGCCCTTCCTGCCTCTTCCAGCTCCCAGGGGTTGTCGGAACTCCCTGACATTCCTAGGCCTGGGGCGGCATCACCCTGATCCCTGCCTCTGTTGTCACGTGGCCTCTCCTCTGTGTGTGTCTGTGTCCAAATTCTCCGCCCCCCCAATAAGGGCATCCGTATGCCCTCATCTTAACTAATTATACCCTCAAAGACCCTAGTTCCTAACAAGGTCACACTCACAGGTCCTGGTGGGTGTGGGCTTGGGGGGACACTCTTGACCTGTCACAGAGGCCATGCCATCACTCTGACCTGCTTCCTCCCCTGGGCCTCTGCGGGGCTTCCGTAGTGATAACTGTAAGAGCGCATGGGTGCTCTAGGTTCTTAGAAGAAGAAAGTCCCTAAAGATGGTCCAGGACCTCGGAAAGGTAGAAAATGTCCTAGGGGAATGGAACCACAGTGACAGCTTATCCTCATTAAATGGCCAACGTGTCACAAGTGACACTAGCAAATGGGAGACACTCAGGTTGTCAGGGTTCATTTTGTGCCAGGACAGACATTATTAATACATCCCAGAGCACTTTCCCAGGGACCTGGATGTGGCTTAGTCCTGCCTCAGCCCTGTAGGCGGCAGTCAGCACCACCCGGCACCCTCTTTCTCGGAGCCAGAGGGTGTCTCCCATTAGTCAGAGGAACTGAACGGGCTACTTGGAGAACATAAACAGGTAGCCAGACAGTTTGCCTGTGGCCTGTGGAATGTCCTGGGTATAATGAGAACTCAAAGCCAGAATCACTGGTCACATTACAGTCATTTTTCTGAGATATGTCATCTAAATCCCAGGCAACTGAAGAAAAAGCAGACAAATTGGAGTTCATTAAAATTAAAAATGTTTGCACTTTAAAGGATACCATCAAGAAGATGAAAAGACAACATTCAGATTGGGGGAAAATCTTTACACATTGCGCATCTGATAAGAGTCTGGTATCTAGAATCTCCATAGAACTCTTACAGCTCAACCATAAAAAGGGCAAAAGATCTGAATAGACATGTCTCCAAAGGAGGTGCACATGGCCAACAAGCACATGGAAAGATGCCCAATATCATTTGCCACTGGGAGATATGAAAATCAAAACCCCAAGGAGATGCCACTGTACCATAGGGTACGGCATAGGGTAGGTGCAAACCTAAGAGAAAGAAAAACACATCCGCACAAAACCGTGTACATAAATGTCTATAGCACCACTATTCATAACAGCTCTGAAACCACCAAGTGTTCATAAGTGAGCAATGGATAAATAAAAAGCAATCTATCCATACAATGGAATATTATTCAACCATAAAAAGGAAACAAGTACTAATAATACATGCTGTAAATGTGGGTGAACCTTGAAAACCTTATGCTCAGTGAAATAAACCGGATACAAAAAGACAAATACTATACGAATCCACTTATATGAACTGTCTAGAACAGGCAAAGCCATAGAGATGGAAAAGCAGGTTCAGGGGTGCTAGGGGCTGGGAGGAGGGGGCAACAGGTGTGACCCTGAATGGGTATGGATGGGCTTTGTTGTGGGGATAATGAAAATGTGGAATTAGATAGTGGTGATGGTTGTCCCACTTTGTGATTATATCAAACCCATTGAATTGTATACTTTAAAAGAATAAATTTTTTTTAATATTGTTTTTGACAGAGATAGAGAGAGAGAGAGAGAGAGAGACAGAGACAGAGACAGAGAGAGAGAGAGAACTGAACTGGGGGAACTCCCCAGTTCAGCATGTGGGTCCGCATGGGCTGGGCCGGGATTCGATCCTCGGTCCCCGGGGCTGCAAAGTGAGCGCTTAACCCACTGAGCCATCCCGGCTTCCCCAGGATGAATTTTTTGGTGTGTGACTATATCTGTTGTTTTTTGTTTTTTTTTAAAAGATTTATTTATTGTTTTTGACAGAGAGAGATACAGAGTCAGAGAGAAGGGGGAGGGCCCAGAACAGTCTCCATAGTTGCACATCATTGGTTTTTTCCACATAGTTTCATTCCACAGGTGGGCGGGGCTGCACAGGGCAGGAACTGGGCCAGGGTCTCACCCGGGTGAGAACTGAACTGGGGACACTCCCCAGTTCAGCATATGGGTCCACATGGGCAGGGGCCAAGATATGAACCTCGGTCCCCGGGGCTGCAAAGTGAGTGCCTAACCCACTGAGCCATCCTGGCTTTCCCTATATCTCACTTTTAAGAGTTTCATTTATGCATTCATTCATGCATGCATGCATTCATTCATTCATTCATTTATCAGCACTCACTGATGCCCATTCTAGAGAGCTGTTAGGTTGGTTCTGTGTGGGCCAAAGATGAGTGGATGAGATCTGGCCCCCACGGAGCTTCTAGTCTGGGAGATTCAGGGTCAGGTTCTCAGTCATGCCCCTATCAATCCCGTCACTCTTTTGTCAAACCAGAACGTTCTCTCTGGTGAGCCGTGCCTAATGCGGTGAAAGGAGACCGCAGTTCTGAGCCTACCTCTGGCTCGAAGAGTTCAAGGGTGGATGAAGACGGATGTGAATTCTCTGTTCTTCTTCCCATCTCACTCCCCTCCCCTCGCTTGATGTGTTTAACCAACAGGATGTCATGGAAGTCCTAGGAAGGGAGGTTCCATGGCTGGGCCATAGGAAGCTCCCTGAAGATGCTCACTATGGGATCCTGAGCTGCCGTGGAAGAATTCTGACCACCTGACACTGCTATGCTGGGTGGCCCTGTGTCCTGCCCATAGTCCCAGTTGTCAAGCCTTTCAGCTGTCCCCCTGGAGGCCTACTGGGAAACAGAAGCCGTCTTGGACCTTCTAGACCAGCCTGAGTGCCCACTGACCACCACACACCCTTGTCATCCCCACGTGGCCCAGCCTCTCCTGCCAAGCTCCTGGCCCGCAGCATCAGGAGATGCAATAAGACAGCTGTCATAAGCACTACATTTTGGAGTGGGTTGTTAGGTGACAGCAGAGAATTCAGCCTACACGTAACCATGCCTCCCAACCCTTCCCACCGTCCTTCCCTGCCTGGGGAGGCAGGGAACCTATCACCCGACTTGACAAAGTAGATACCTCTGCCCCAACACCAACCGGCCTAACCCTGTCCAATGGATTGTTGACACTGTGGCTGCTCCGGCGAGGGCTCCAAGGCTTCCAGGTTCCAACAGGTACAGAGAGGACTGGCTGCCTCACCAGAGGCAAGAATATCACCGCTGTGCCCCGGCCCAGTGCCCTTCTGCCCTGCTTGGCATGCACCTCAGTTATAACCTGGTTCTATGGCTCTGACAGTTCAGTCTTTTTGGCTTCCCTGAGACAATGAGGGGCTCCACCTGGGAGCTGGGTTTATGGTCCCCCATGACCAGGGGCTGGGAGCAGGGCTGGGGGCTGGGTTTATGGTCCCCCGTGATCAGGGCCTGGGAGCCGGGGCTGGGGGCTGGGTTTGCCTGGGTGAGGAGAGGACAAGGAGGGGCTGAGGGCTGAGCAGGCGGGACTGGGAAAGCGTTTTGTAAAGTGACCCTCTACGCAAGGCATCATCATTAGCAGAGGTGGTGGCGCCCCTTCTGATGACTTTGCCAGGATGGCCCTGAGTGCGGCCCCAGATGGATCAGGGAGGCCCAGAGCCTGGGAGTGGGCAGGGAGGCTGGCGGCCAGCAAGCTTCTGCTTCCACAGCAGGATGCCCCCCCCCACACACACACACAAGCACAGAAGCCTCCAGAAGACATCTGAGTCCCTGCACCTGGGCCCCAGGGCCAGCCGGGATGAGCTGGGAGAGGCATGTGCCTGGTAGGGCCAGAGGGTTCTCAGCCTTGGGGCCAGAGTCCTGGGTTCTAGTCTTACCAGATCTAGTCTGGCCTGATCTGCTGAGCGACCTTCAGGCCTTGGCTCCGGGCAGATTACCCTGCAGACCCTGTATGCACCTATAGTGTCCCTTAGAGTTGACACCTACCTGGAACCTGTGAGCATGATCTTATTTACAAATAGGGTCTTTGCTGAGGCAACTGAGTTGAGGTCATCTTAAAGGAGGGTGGGCCTGGACTTTAAGATGATGGGTGTCCTTATGAGAAGAGGGGACAGATAGAGAAGCTGCCTCAGCAAGGAGGGGACAGAGAGTGGCCACAAGCCAAGGCACTCCAAGGACTGTGGCAACACCAGGAGCTGGAAGAATCATCTCCTAGAGCCTTCAGAGTGAGTGTGGCCCTTTATACCTTGACTTCAGACCTCCAACCTGTGGGACACGAGAGGATATAATGTATGTGAAGTAGCTATACTACATACAAAGAGAAACAGGGGAGGCTTGGGGTTCAGAGACCCCACTGTGTGGAAGGGGCAGGGACAAGCTCCTGGCTACCACATCTCACTGAAGAGGGAGGCACCACCCAGGTGGCCTTAGGAGGACATTGTTGGCCACCTGCTAGAGGACCATGGTGCAGGGCAGCCAGTTGGGGAGAGTCTAAGGCCTACAAGTAACACATGACAAGTGAGTCAGAGGCTGAGTTCTGCTTTTTAGACCATGGGCTCTCTACCCAGGGTGTTGACTGCAGCCTACCACCACTCTGTGTGAGATGGCTCCACAGCCTGACCTAGTACCTATCCACCACCCCAAACAGTCAGACAACCTGAAACTTTATCACTGCCTTCGGGTAGAAACCTCACCAGCCGGCTGAAGAGGGAGGTTTACAATTTAGAACAAAAAGACCAAGAAACATCTCATCCTCTAGAGCAGGGGTGGCCAACAAGTCGATCGTGATCTACTGGTCGATTGTGAGGCCAATTTTGGTCGATCGTGGATCGCTCGCCATGTCTGGGGTGGAATTCCGTGTACCATGGACTTTGAAGCGATTGTCGCTCTTATAACTCGAGCGGCGCCGCTGCGGCGCCCGGCTGATTTGAAGCAGCAACTCGAGGGGCGCCAATACAGCGCCCGGCTGATTTGAAGTGTCAAATCATAACATACAATCCTAAGAAACCGACAAAATGGGGTATCAGAGTTTATACTCTAGCTCAGGGGTGGCCAACAAGTCGATCACGACACACTTCTAAGATAAAAAGTAGATCTTATATACAGAAAAGTTGGCCACCCCTGCTCTAGAGTGGGATTCCAGGAGGTGCGGAGGGGCAGACGGCCAGACACAGGAGGCAACAACACACCAGGGACAGGAGTTAAGGAAAAGAGGAAAAGTTAAATAAATACCGAGAGGCTGTCGATAGGCCTGCAGACTTGGCCACGAGCCATGACTGTTGGAGAGACACCCAAAGGGAAGTGAAACCCTCAGAACCTGGAGACTTGAGCCATGTTGGGGGTTTCTGGCCAAGAGTGGACTCCACACTGGGTGTGGTTGCTGCCTGGGAAATTCAGTTGGTTCTCCTGGTCTGAGGACTTATTTGGGGTGAGCGTACCCCAACTCATTCTGCATCTAGGAGAAGCTCCGAGAAGCGGCCTTGGCCATTTTCCATTCAACTGGTGAGCTGACCCTTTTGCTGCAATAAAGGGCTAGACTCAGCAGCTTAAAGACAGAAATTCATCCTCTCTCAGTTCTGGAGAGCACAAATCTAAGGTCAAGGTGTCTGCAGGGTGACATTTCCTCTGAAAGCTCAAGGGGAGGACCCTTCCTGCCTCCTCTAGCTTCTGGTGACCTCAAGTGTCCGTTGGCTTGTGGCTATTTCACTCCAGTCTCTGCCTCAGTCTTCACATGGTCATCTCCCCGTATCTGTGTCTTACATTTCCCTCTGTCCTCTTATGTCTCTCTTAAAAGGACACTTGTCATGGGACCGAAGGCTCACCGTAATCCAGGATTATCTCATCTCAACATTTTTACCATAATTACATCTGCAAGGATCCTTATTCCAAGTAAGGACACATTGTGAGGTTCCAGGCAGACATACTCGTATATTCAGGGGCCTCAAGTCAACCCATCTCCCCTCCCAGACAGGTTTATGGCTCCCAGAGCTGGAAGCCATGCCCACTAGATTCTCACATTGTGCTGTGTGGGCTTTGTGACTAGTGTCTCCACCAGCAGGCCCTCACTCCCTTAGGCTTTCTATTGCCTATTATATCCCCAGCATTGATCTGAATCTGGCACCAAGGGGTACAAGGTAAGATGTGATGGGCTGAGTTGACTCCTTCCTTCCTCCCATGCTCAGTGTGGGTCGACTCTCAGCTTCCCTGTTTATTTTCCTTATGACCTTTAGCAACAGACCAAAGGTCCCTGGCCCACATCCATTGGAAGAATAGAAGCTCCTTCCGCTCAGAAGGTGGGCAAAGCAGCTGTGAGCGACTGTGCAGACACATCTGTTTCCTGACATCTCCCTCTATCTTTGCATCTATCCCTATTTCCATCTTCATCAAACCAAAAAGAAGTGTCCCCAAATTTTAGCCATCGCTGTGAGTACCCTGTCAACCCCTCTTCTATGACAAGCAAGTCTGGAACCCTCTTTAGATGGCCATGCCCACTGGTCCCCAGGACCTGGTTTCTGTCCAGCAAGGACTCCTGAGTGGACCATGGACTTGAGGCTGCTCATTTTGCCCATGAAGGCCAGAGTGTGGCCAGGGAGCATGATGTGAGCCCAGCTGGGCTCCTTCCACCAAGCCTCACAACAAAGTCACCAACGGGTGGCAGCAAAGATGACACAGCACATGGTGTTGGGGACATCACTCGCTGGGCCACAACTCAGTGGCTCGGAGGGGGTGGGAAGGGCTGCAGGCTGGGAGGCAGGACCCCTGATAGATGGGGCAACCTGGGTCCTTAGTCTTCTAATCTGTGGAATGGAGTAATAATACCCCCCCCCCCAACCCCCAGAGGTTGTTAATGAAGATCCTCCATGGGAAGATCTTTGCAAACTGTGCAGTGATAGTCCTGGGCAGTGGGCACCAGAGGGGATCATGCCACGTCCCCTCCCTCCTACTTCCCCAGTTCTGAACTTGTGTTGTGGGGTTAAGCAGGGAGACCTTACTCCGTTCACCTAAGTGGTGACTTCCTGCCACCCAGCTAACTATAACCCTTGCCTGGTGGCTGCACAGAAAGGGTTGGTTCTACTAAATGGCTCCCAGCCTGACACTCAGATTCGGAACCTTATCAACACCAGCCCCAGCCATGCTCACAAGGACCCCTCGCTGATGGCTGGTGTCTCTTCCGAGGCTGACGGCCGCATCCAGGGTTCCCATGCGTGTTTCCAGGCCCCAGGCGCTTCCGCAGCTCCCCACACAGACAGCGTCACCCTCTTGCGATCAGCCACAGCATTCTTGGATGTGACACAGAAACCCGACCCACTTAATACCTCAGGGGATGGCACACTCGGAATGCTGCTTCTTATGAGTCATTTTCCATCCTCCATCTGTCAAAAATGCAAGCTTGTTTATTTCTGAAAGATTCCCTCTGTGGCTTTACTGAAGACAAGGGAAGGGGTGGCAAGCGCACCCTGGCCCACCGTGCCCATGGTTAAGGCCATGAGGAGAGAGTCTGCTGAAGGAGACTCTGGAGCGCCAAAGGCCCATTTCAAGGGAGGGGGCTTGCAACCAAGGGGCTGGGACCAGAACCCTCTCGTTTCTCAGTGAAACAGCCTTGGGCAAGTCGCTGCCACTCTTGGCCTCAGTCTTTCTGTGAACAAAGAGGGAACTGTCCCCGAAGCCTGTGTCCTGATGTTCCAGGACACATGACATGGTGATGATAGTGGTGGTGATGGTGATGATGGTGACAATGAGGATAGTGGTGATAATGATCATGATGGTGGTAATGAAGAAGATGATGGTGGTGATGCTAATGCTGATGGCGATGATGATGATGATGATGGCAGTGATGGTGGCGATGATGATGGTGCAGCTGCCCAGTGTTTAGTGAGCATATACTGTATGCCAGGTGTGTGACCATTTGTAAGGTAAGGAGTGCTGCTTCCTTTTTGTGGGTGAGGCTCAGATGAGTTAAAGGGCAAGCCCAAGGTCACTGGGCAGCAAATGGTAGTACGAGGCTATGGCCAATCTGGCTGCCACTCAGTGGGCAGCTTTCAGGTAGGTGATTCTGGGAGTGGAGGTCAGGGGAGGGCCAGGAGACAACCGGCCCCCTTCCTGAGGGTATAAGCCCCTCTCCCCCCGCACAGCTGGGGACAGAGGCTCAGGCTGTACCTCTACCTCTGGAAGCAGCAAGCCAGATGGGAAGTTTTTCCTTTGCCTCTCTCTCCACTAAGTGGGGCTCATGGGAACCGAAGAAATGCAGGGTGAGACTAGGAGATGATGTTTTGGTTTTTGTTCAAACGCGGGAGCCATCGGTAGCATGGGGAGCTAATGAAGGCGTGGTGAAGCAGCCCCCTCGGCTCTGGTGGTGGGGGGGGTGGCCTAATTGGCCAGCGATTTGGGAGGCTTGACAACAGGCATGGACACTTCACACAGTGGCGCTGTGGCCCAGCAGTCCCCCTGGCCAGGGAGTGGTCCTAGAGAAATGCCACAAGAGTGGTCACACCTATATGTAAAAAGGATGCTGACAGTAGACAGTTTGTGACAGGAAGAAACGGCAAGGACCTGCATGTCCCTCATTGAGGGACTGGTAAGTGAATGATCAGGTGTCTCCATAGTGGCAAGTTCCTGGCAGTAGAGTCAACAGACTGGCCTGAAGGGACAGGATCAGAACTTCAATGGCTCATTCCAGCCCTGTGGTTGGCCTGGCCACCTGCCGAGGGTCTGCAGAGCCCCTGGTCTACGCTCCTAGAGGTGACGCGGGGGGCGGGTAGGATCGTGGAGGGAGAGGTTTCTCTGGTGGACAAGCTCTGACTCTGTGAGGCATGAACACAGTCAGCAAACTGAGCAGGTCAGCATGAGCCGTGAGTCACCAGGCCGGGGGCAGCAGGGGGTGTGCAGGTGCTAATCAGAGGGGGTCAGAGCTGGGAGCGCATGCTCAGACACAGACCCAGGAGCGGCTGCACCCAGGAAGAGGTGGTTGAAATACTGTCTGGTTCCAAGACTTATTCTCCACACGCTTCTCAGGAGAACCCGAAGGTGTGTCGCTGACTGGATGAGGTAGTTTTGCAGGACGCACGTGGAGACCTCACTGCACACTCTCTCGGTGATGCTTCTCCCACAGTCCTGGCCCTGTGGGGGAAGCACTGCTGGTGTCTCGGAAGGTCTAGTGAGCTCTTATGGCCACCGCATCCCCACTGACAATCAGTGCCCTGTCCCCATGCTGGGACATCCTAGAGATCGTGGAGATGCCAAAAGACGCACCGACGCCTTGGATGTCAGCCTCACACTGACCTGGCACATGTATTTCCATGTCCTGCAGCCACAGGGACCAGCGATGTATCCGGCCTGCCTCCTGAGTCTTGGAATTTCCTTGTCAGTTTATAACCAAACCAGCCAGGGCCCCTTTACAAAGAAAATGACCACCATTTATCCTGGGACAAGTCACAAGCCAGGAGCCTTCTCAGAGATGCCATCACTTGTGGAGCTGGGTCCCAGAGGACTCTGGCTTACAAGGCTAGCAGAGCAGCTGTCCGGGCAACTGTCCTGGGCGAGGAGAAGAGAAGGGAATGAGGCTACCTGGCCCACAGCATGTAACTGACCCCGCCACCGGAGCCAGCCTGTCACCTGCTTTGGGCAAAGTGCTGCAGGGATAGTGCTTAGGGGGGAACAGGCCTGGGCTCAGCCTGGGGCGTGTCAGTGTCTCTCATTGAGCTGGTCTGAACAGCTGGCCCATGTGCATGGTGCTGTGGAGGAGCTGAATGCTCACTGGTTGACAAAAGAGAGAAAAGATAGGAAGAAAGAGACCCAACAAGTGGTTTAATAGGAATGAGGCACCTGGAGGCAAATCCTGTCCCCAAAGTCTAGAGGGCAGGCAGAGTCCCTTTTGCAAGTCTCCATGGGACCTTCCCTTTAGCAGGGACTTGGGGTTTTGTTCCCACAGCCCGGGGTGGGGTGCCATGCCCTGGTCATGGGAGTGATGTCCACACGGCACTTTGTGTGGGCTCCCTGCTTTGGAGACCACACGCGCTGTGCTCCTGCAGGCCGCCCAGCGCATCTACTCGGGAAAGTGCAAGTTCGATCTGAATTGGAAATCCCTAAATTCTTTGAATTCCCTCCTTCCAGAAAAAAAAGGAGTCAAGGGAGAGAGTGACCTCCTCCCTTTGCCTCCAGACCCCTTGGCTGGAAGCCTCACCCCCTCAGCTCACTGCTGGGGCTGCAGCCGTGCCTGTCAGTTCCGGCTCTGATGGAAGCCAGAGCTACAGGCTTTTGTTGATCATTTAAAGATTGCCAAAGTAATGCTCATTCTGTGTGGGAAAGAGTCAAACATACAGAGAATGTTTCCCTCCCACCGGATGGAATCACTGTCAACTCCCAGCCAGAGTGATGATCCCAGCGTGTCCCCGATGGAGGGGTTCCTAGGATGTGGGTTCAGTTGGAACATGCGAGCATGAGACCCTCTAGGTCCCACGGTGTCCCACCCCTCAGACACCTGTGCTCCGTGTTCAGACGTGGCCCATGCTGGGGGCTCCGTGCCCACCCCACGCTGCCTCCACAGCCCAGGTGGCTCCGGCTATGACAAACTCAGGCTCCTTGGAGATGCCTCCCCCTGGGTCATGACGAGGGGTTGGTGGAAGAAATTAAACCGCATCACGTTCATCCTGTCTTAGCTGCCACCTGTTTCCACATCTGGACTGATACTAACCCAGCATTTCTGAATTCTCAACGACGAGGAAGCTGAGCCAGGCAGCAAGGGAAGCACTGTGGTGCTGCTCCACCATCCTGTCCACAACCCTCCCCATTCCGGGAGGTCAGCAGTGATGGTGCTACTCCCAGCTCAAGAACCTTCCGTGGGTTTCCACTCAGTGGGTCAAGGGCAGCCTAGGATCTTGCATTTTAAGCAAAACCATAGAAAATTTGGAGGCAGGTGGTCTCTGAGCTCCAGCTGTAGGCAAAAGTCAGAACCCTGTGAGGTGGCATCAGAGACCTTGTAGGGTCAAGTCCAGTCCTCCTTCCAGCTCCATTTGCCTCTGCCCTTGCTGCTTTGGCTACACCTCCTTTCATCTGCCTCCACCGCACTTTCACACTGTTCTCTCTCTCTCTCTGGAAACCTTGACTCTCCTCACGTGTGTACAATGCACAAATACTCACCCTCACTGGCAGCAACACCCCTGGACTGGACTCCACCATCACTCAATGCTCATCCCCTCTTCCTGCACTCAGCTATCAGCCCCAGCTCCCGGGTTATACCCGCTTCATCTTTGTTTCTCTCATCTGGTGCCCACCACGTGGTGGTGGTTGTAGGAGGAAATGCAGCTGACATCGATGACTGCTACCTGTGCTCACCTGCGAGAACCCTGCGTCCATCTGGACGCAGATGAAGACTCTGTTTCCCAATCCCCCTAGCAGCCTGCTGTGGCCTGTGCCTAGTTCTGGCCTAATGTGGGGAAGGAATGTAGGTGCAACCCCAGGGGGTGCCCTCTGCTACCTGCATCTCAGCTTTTGAGGAGCCGAGAAGAGCTGTGATGGCAGGAGCTGAGGCAGTCATCTTAGGCCATGAGGAAAAGATGAGGATTGAAGAAATAAGAGCATCAGGGAGAAGGACCCAGGTCCTAGACCCCTTGGAGATACTGTGTCAGTTCTAGCCTACATCTGCTCAGCCTCCTTGGCAGGAGAAGTCAGCGGCTGTTTCTGTGTTCGGGCTGTGGCAATGTTTATTTCAGCAACAGAACCTTTACATTAACTGACATGGCCAGGTCTTGGGCTGAGAGGTTCCAATGACATTTTCTTAGAGCAGGGGTGGCGAACCTTTTGGCGATTGAGCGCCAAAGTTTATGAAATAAGAGTATACTCGCTCGACTCGTGTGCCAACCCATCGAGTGAGATAGAGGTATCGATTATTTATATGTCTATAAGAGGCATAGGATGTTTTTATAACAAAACCCAATAATTCTACGTGCCGAAATAATTGCTCTGTGTGCCACTTTGGGCACGCGTGCCACAGGTTCGCCACCCCCCGTCAAGAATGCTGTGCAGAAGGCACCATTACTTTTCCCATTTCACGGGTTTCAATGTGGCCTCAAAGAGCTTCCTGGCTTAGCCCAGCGTCAAGCAGCCCGTGGCAGAGTGAGAATTTTGTTCTTTTAAGAAACATGCAAAATCCACTTCAAAATCAAAACATGGTGTATGGTAGACAGAGAGGGATGCACTTCTTTCAGTGTACGACTCGGCTCGGTGTACCAAATGAGCAGCGGACAGAGCTGGGTCCCAGGAGAAGCTGCCCTTCTCAATGTTCCTACGTCCACCAGAACTTCCCTCCTGACTTCTGCACCCACTCCTCAGCTTCAGGGCCATGGGATTGCGCTGTGTCCATGTGCTCCTTTGTGTCTGGGAGATTCACCGTGGGGGCCACAGTGGCTTGTCTCCACCACTGGGCAACTCCCCCCGCCCCAGGGCACGCCTGCTCTGCTGTGGACGGCGGGTGGGCGGCTGGGGTTTGGGGCCATGGCCCATTGTCATGGGCTTCCTGTGCCGAGTGTGATGGATACGACAGCTCTCAAATGCGGTTCCACGCTGCGGTTCCCTGCTGCACTCCCACTGCCGAGTAAGCGAGCTCCAGCTGTGTCCAGAAGGAGGGCCGTGAGCCCAGGTCTGACCGCAGGGCCAGCTGCCTTGCTGGCTTCCAGAACACATGCAGGGAAGGCGGGCGGAAGGAAGAACAAGAGCAGGAAGGAGGAAGGAAGGAGCGGGTTGGGTGTGATGGCTCAGCCCCCCTGAGCCACAGAGGACATGTCTTATTCTGATGGGGGTGACCGATGTCAGCTCCCCCTCCCCCGGCCGCCCTGTTTAGAAGAGCACAGACTATGGCCCCAGCTGACCTGGAATGTCAGACGCGAACGCTCGGCTCCCACGAGGCCCGGCCTTGCCCCTCACACATGCCCGTTCTTACCCCCACATCATGCACGGGAGGGAGTGAAAAGTGCCCGGATGGTCCTGGCCAGGGAAGGAGCCTGGTGGGGCCTGCCAGTAGCTCCGGCTCTGTCAGCCAGGCACTGCCAGGCACTC
>PVKE010000618.1:116953-132574 GCA_004027555.1 Craseonycteris thonglongyai | reverse complement strand
TCTCAGATAGTAATGTTCATATCAGGACACTTCTTACCGATGCTTCACATAATTTGATTTGGGGCACCCAATTTTAATTGTGTCCTGTTTTACCGATTGTTTTATTTTTTAAATTTTTTAAAAGATTTATTTTTATTGTTTTGACAGAGAGAGAGAGAGCTACAGAGACAGAGACAGAGAGAAGGGGGAGGGCCCAGAACAGTCTCCATAGTTGCACATCATTGGTTTTTCCACATAGTTTCATTCCACAGGTGGGAGTGGGGCTGCACAGGGCAGGAACTGGGCCGGGGTCTCACCCCGGTGAGAACTGAACTGGGGGAACTCCCCAGCTCAGCATATGGGTCCACACGGGCCAGGGCCGGGATTCGATCCTGGGTCTCCGGGGCTGCAAAGTGAGCGCTTAACCCACTGAGCCATCCCGGCTTCCCCCGATTGTTTTATTATTATCATTATTATTATTAAAAAATAAACAATTGTCACAGTAATTCTTTTTTTAAAAATATTTATTTTATTGTTGTTTATAGAGACAGAGAGAATGGAGAGGGCCCAGAGCAGCTTCCACACCTGCACGCCATCAGCTCTCGACATGGTTTTGTTCCACGCAAGTGGATGGGGGCCGTGCAGGGCGGGAACTGAACTGGAGGCCTCCCGCATGGGAAGCTCACCCAAGTCCAGCACACCGGTCCACACGAGGTGGGGCTGGGACTCGATCCTTGGTCCCTGGGGCTGCAAAGTCAACACTTAACCCGCTGAGTTGTCCCGGCCTCCCTATGACAGTAAATCTTAATTCATGTTCATAGGCACTAGCTCCCTGTCTTGTTTTAGTAAGTTGAGTCATGCCATGAGGTCCAATAGGAAGCTTGCAGAAGTAGACACCCACATATCTGGGCCAGAGTCAGGCTCTGTTTCTAGCGAGCCATGGTGAGTTCTTCAATATTCTGTTTCATTACTTTTCAATAATTTCCCATTTTCCTACCTAGCAGAGTTATGAAGATTGAATTCAGGAAGCGAGAGAGAGGGTGTGAAGACTGAAAGCAGCAATGCTTCATGCAAACACCTGTCAACAGGGTCTCTTAGTTCTGCAAAATGAAAATGGATGGGTTGGCGTATCCGAATTCTAAAGAGATCTTTAAGACAGCGTGCAGAAAAGGAGCTGTGGATAAAAGTGGAAATGTCGCAGGGGACAGCTCACAGAACATGCTGCCATTTAGAGATAATGTCAAGTGTAAAGCAGGAGAGGAGATAGGAGTCGGCCCAGCGCTGTTTGGTGTCTGGTTGCGCCATGTCTGAGATGAGGTGATGGAAAGGCAAGATTAGGGGATGGGAAGTGGATTGGTGGTTGTCAAGGGGCATTGACTGCTGATGAGAATGTGGTGTCTTTTGGGACTGATGAGATGTTCTGAAGGTGTTCAGATCTGTGCATGCATTAAAAAACCACTGAATTGTATACTTTGAAAGGAAGGATTTTCAGGTGCATGAGTTGCCTCTCCACGAAGCTGTTACGGTGGGGGGGTGGGGGGGCGGGAAGAGAGAAAAAAGAGTGAGAGTGCAAGTGCGTTAGGAGGTTAGAATCATAAAAACCTGGGACACAATTAAAAAAAAATTATTCTTTCTCTTAATAAACATTCTGCTTGCAGATGCTGCATTGCTGGAAAGAGTTTGGGTGTTGGAGTCAAGAGACCTGGTTCTAGTCCTTGGGCAAGTCTCTCAAGCTCCCAGGGCCTCTGTCTTAAATATCAGGGATTTAGATCACATGGCTCTTGTGTTCCGTCCAGCTCTGCAGAGCGCAGGGTTTCCAAGACTCTTCCCATCTGCTTTCTTCCCAGCATCACCCCAGGAAATCCCACGTGACGTCTCCTGGTCAGTACTTACATGAAGAGAACTTCTGTGGTATGACTTTGGATGTTTTATATGCTGGGTTTCTTTGAAGCAGGGATATCCTTCAAACAAGAAGCTCCCAATTTTCTTTCAACTCTCCCAGACGAGTCTAAAACTACTTAAGACACTCTGTTCATGGGTTATCAGAATTGTGAACTTTGGCCTTACTTTTATGTAAGCTCAGCTTACATAATCAAGTTCAGGTTAAAAGACTTTTGTCCTGGGTCCAAGACCTGCCCTGGGGGACCAGGTTATCACTTTATTTCCCTTCTTGATTCCTGTTTATCTCTCCTGCTCTTTTTCAAAGGGCTTTGAAAACATTAAGAACAGCACTTCGTTGGATTCAACTGATTGCTCGGAGGGAAAGAGGGGACCGTCAGCTTAGAGCTGCAGATAAGACTGTTTTCCAGGGTGGATGCCCCCCAGGCTCTCCCTGAAACTGGCGTCTGAAAGTGAAAGGTTGAGAGGCGAGAACAGCAAAGGAATTGTGTGCTAGGCTGTAAAGGTTAGCAATGAATCACAGGCCCAGGGTAGGAGACTAAGGAATAAAATAAGTACATAATGGTGGGGTACCAGGCAGACAGTGGGCTCCTAGTGAAGTGACAATTGAATACAGGGTGGGGCTGAGCAGCGGAGAAGAGTGGGCAAGATGGAAACTGTAAAGGAAGGAATCAGAAAAGCCCACATGGAGCAGAGAGCAGAGGAGACTGTCACTCTTGTCTTAGGAGAAATTAAGAAGCCAGACAAATGATAAGGGCGCTTTCTTCTGGAACCACAATCAGACGGTCTGAGATTGGCACCCGGGGGGTGGGGGGAGGGCGGTACGTGGCCCTGGAGGGTCCTGTGGGGTTGCCCTCTCTGAGCAGGACAGTCAGGACATGCCAAAGTTTGCAACTGTCAGGGGAGCACAGGGCCGGGGTGGCGTTTGAGATTTTGCTGGGTGCCCTTGGTCTTTAGCAGACACTGGTAAAGACAGCTAGTATGATAGAGGGTCCTGCGCACCCAGCCGTGGGCTGCCATGGATGGTCTCATCGGATTCTCGTGGGGCACTGTGCAGGAGGTGCCATTCTTAGTCCTCCATGTCAGAAGGGGACACTGAGGCGGCCTGTTTGAGCACACACAGCCAGGACTCTGTGCTTCCGACCTCCCCTGTTCCCCTCTTTGGGCGTCTTTCTGAAACTGCTGTATAAAGGGGTAACCATGCCTCTCCCGGGGAGGGTGGTCCGGCCACAGGGCGGGGTTTTCAGGGACCATCTTGATGACTGGGATGCCAGTGATGTCATTCATCCTGTCACCAAAAAAAGGAAAGGGACCATTCGGTGGCCTTTTTCTTCTCTCTGTTGGCAATAGCTACATCGGGCGCTCGATCAAAATAACATCGTAAAGAGTGTGCCCCGGTGGGTCTTGGGAACAAGCACACCAAGACCCCTGGGTTCACGGAGCAGCTCAGCCCTGCTGTCCTGGTAACAGTGGGGTCTACGCAAGGTGACCAGACATCCCGCTTTTGGAGGGACAGTCCCGATTTTTAACAATTTGTCCCGCATCCCGCGGCGTTTTAGAAAAGTCCCGATTTTTGGAAAGAATGCACGACAAGCTAGGGAACGGCGGGAGATAGACCCAATTTTTAATCAAGAACCCCCTCCCCCCGGTCAATGGTGTCCCGCTTTACCAATATTAAAATCTGGTCACCTTAGTCTACAGAGACTGGGCTCCTCTTTCAAGTGGTTCCAAAGCCCACACCCAGTCACACCACCGTGCTCCGCCACCGCGGCCTCAGTGGGCTGAGGAGGGGTCCAGTCTCCTTCTAGAAGGTTCTCTCCAGTTCTCAAATGCCAGGACTACATAAAAAAAGAAATGTCGACTTCGAAACCAATGGCAGCTTCTCAGCCCGCAGACTCAGAGAGCGGGTCTCTGCTGCCCATCCTGTGGGAGCCAGGTCGGACCCCAACAGGTGTCTCCGTCTGCAGGACCTTGGGGAAAGCCCCCCCTGCAGATGAGCAGTTTCTGGGCAGATCCTCACGTGCAAAAAAACACACAGCAAAACAAAGGAGGCTTCTGGTGGGCTGCCCAGCCCTAGCGAATGCTTCATGAGGATGCTAGAAGGCATAATTTGTTTTCCGAGTGTAATTGCATTGTCTTAATGCAACAAAAGGTAAGATAGATTCCCTCTGATTTTATAATAACCCTATCAATTTTATAAGACAATACGATTATAATAACCACTTCATTGAAAGTGATGGGTAGGAAATTGCGTTTCTTATAGATTAGCATATTACCATTTAGCACCACAAACTTTGCTCTTTTAGTCCCTTCATTTTTATACTTTCACTACCAAAAAACTTTTCAATATTTCCTAAAGCCACTCATTCAGGCTTACACGGCCCCCTTTCTGCAACAAACCTACATTTCTGCCGTCGTCCCTCTTTTCTGATGGTAGATCACCCCGAAAGGTTCGGGGCTCCACGAATAAAATGACTCGTGACTGGAGAAGGGTCCCGGGAAAGCCGCGTGGGTTCGGGACGCTCAGCTGACGCGTGTCGAATGGTGGCTGAATGACCACAAAAGATGAACTTAACGTCCCCTGGCTCCTCGCCACCCGCCTTGTCCTTCCTGACTGACTCAGAGGCAAGGTCTTCCCTGTCACGGTTACATAAACGAGCAGAGCAGGGGGGAGATGACTGTTGAATCTCAAAAACATACATGAGTCACTAGTATGAAGTGCCCCTTTGTTCCCCACTTTTATAGCTCAGGGGACGCATGACATGGTACTGAGATTTCAAAGGGATGGGGTTCAGAGCGAGCTGGCGTGCCAAACTGAGGAGGTCCTACTCCTCAAGGGGCCGCGTGCTGCAGGGAGTCACCCTCAGTGCCCAACCCGGACCTCCAAGGCACTGGGGCAGGACAGGTGAGTGGCCCCGGCCAGTACCTTGGAAGACATGGTGGGTCCCTGGGCCCCATTCACTAAGCGCCAGTCATGCTTCCTGGTGTTATGAGAGCGTCCAACGCTCCACGTGTCCAAAGGCAGCCCCGTGGCCAGGGAGGGTGAGGGTCTTGCCCTCAGTGCAGAATGGTTCGAGAAAGTCCGAAAAGCTCCCCAAGACGTGGTGTGGCCACGTGCGGCTGAATGCCCCCGAGTGTCGCTTGCACGGTCACCTGGCTAACTTACAATCCGTCCCATGTAGCGCTGTTCTATACACCTGCGAGGACACTTGCTTTTGGATTTTGTTTTCTGAAAAAAGTAATGTACAAATAGGCCCTGGGCGCTTAGAAGAGGAGAGAGGTGACGTTTTATTTATCCCGTACAAATGCAACCTAGAACCTTCCCGAGGATTTGTTGGCGGTGCAAACAGCCTCTATCAGTGGCAGGGGTGAGAGCCCCTGGGCACCGGCGGGAGGAGGGGGTGCTGTGGGCTCCTGGCTGAGTTTTCTATAGCCCAATGTCATGACCCCAAGCTTCCAGCCTTAAGCTCAATGTTGTGAGCAACCAGGAGGATGGTGCTGGGAGGTGGACTGCTCCTCACAACTCAGGAGACTGATGTCCAGAATAAGCCAGCACGCGGCTCCGCGCTGAACCCGGGCTGGAAACCAAACACTAACCGCACAGGGCTCCAGGCGAGAGACTTCAAGCAAAGGGGGCAGTTAGAGAAACCGAATCCGCTCATGCCGCCAATTATTGAGCATTTCTGCTCGAGGCCAAGACAGACAAGGTGTTTGTCTAGCACAGAGCTCACGTTTGAGTCCGGGCGTCTGGCATTTAAAACGCAGACAAGTGAAGATGCTAATGTCCACTAGTAATAAATGCCAGGAATGAAGCACAACTGGGGGCCCTGTGTTGGTGGGAGCCAGGAAATGCTGAGCCCTGGGTGACCAGAAGGCCCAGCCACACGCAGACCCGCGGCGCTCTAGGCAGATGGCAGAGTAGGCGCAAAGGCCCTGAGGCAGGGACAAAGGTGGCTCAAGGAGGCAACCGAGTTTAACACACAAAAGGGAGCTGATTTTAAATTTCCGAGGAGATCCATGGAGCTCCCAGGGGCTGAGCACAATCGGATACTGAGGGGGTAGTTAGCAAATGGCGTGAGCGATAAAGACCGTGACCTGAAGATCAGGATTCTTCTGGCTGCTCTGTCTTTTCACTCCAGTCTCAGCCCTCACACATCCGCATAGTATCTGGCCTGTGGATTGCACTAGACACGGGTTTCTACGTGTCCCGGGCACTGCAGAAAGTGGACTGGAGCAGCAGTGGGCAAACCCACAACAAATAAACACCTTTCTGTTAACATGCCAGTGTCTGCGGCCAGAGATAACCAAATCCCTCGGAAAGTTAGCTTTCGTCTCTGACTTGGACGTGTTTTTTTTTTTAAAGGAACAACGATGTCACATGAAACTCTTCTTTGACGTGACAATACCTGGAATAATTAGATACATCAAGAACAATGAGGAGCTAAGCATCGCTAAGGATAATATATTTTGAGCAGCGATTATCCACCATCAATGCCTTTCAAATGTCACTTGTGGAGCGTTCGTCTGTTTGTAGTCGAAGCACAAAACTTTGCTCACTGTTCTTCTGCAAAGCGGTGGGAGCAGTTTTCCATCACTGTGCTGAACTTTGGCAAGTCGCTCCCAAATGTAAGAGCTCAAAACCTCGCTTTTGAAAAAGCCCACAAGTAGCGCACGCGAATCCCCTGCAGAGCGCACCCAGCCAGTGCGTCTGGAAATGTCAGCTCGGCGCTCATTTAAATAATGTGACAGCTTGCAAGAACATCGCTGATGAACGTCACATTTGATTGCAAAAAGTACCTCAGAGGAAGTCCAAGAAGTTTCTTTTGTTTCCTGAAGAACAAATCATTAATAATTCACACGAGCTCCTTTCTATGTGCTCGTCTACTGAAGGCAATGACCGAATCTCTCTCTCTCTCTCAACACATGGAGACCCTGAGGACTCGTTTTAACATAAGGAACACCTGGGATTTTCACCTAAAAGCGAGAAAACCAAACCAAACCGAACATCAAAGCCTTAAGGCTGCTTACCTAGGCTTCCTGCATTCAGGCCGCAAAAGGGCCTGAAATGCACGTGTGTTCAAAACACACTTCCACCCCAAGCCCCCTGCACGTCGCCCTCACCCGCACGGGGAAGCTCCCTGAAAATCCAATCGCGCTGGCGTGTGGTCTGTCACAAACAATTTTTAAAGACGTGCTCCGAGTTCTGAGTGCTCTAGCGGCTCTCTTTCAAGGTTTATCCTAAAAGTCGCAGGTTACTGAGTAGAAATAAATGTGTGTCCCCAGGACGGGTCTGTGGCCAGCTATCTTGTTCCCAAGATGCTCCTGGCCCAGGGCACGAATGTGGAGCTGGAGGATTGCAGTGTTCAGGTGGGGCTGGGGCCGTGGCTCGGTGGGAGGGGTACCCAGGGACACCAGGGGGAAGGGCCTTTTCCTCGACTCTTCTTTCTGTGCCTCTGCCCACCATCCTTGGGTGAGGACAGGGCCCTGACCCACATGACCAGCCCATGGAGCCAAAGGCCAAGCTCGGTTCCTCGTGAATTCTTGAGATGGACCAGCCGGGGCGCCCACACCGTCGGGGGGCTGCAGCCACCCCCGTGCTTCTGGGGAGCGAGGAGAGGGGTTGGGAAACACCGAAGACACCCTTTGTTCAGGCAGGAGCAGCTCTCTGAAGGACAGCGTGTCCTCTGCCACAGCTTGGGAGTCCGGCCCGCCCGCCCGAGACCCTGTGCAGATCTGTGCTGCAGCCAGCGCCGGTGGGCTCACTGGAGGCGGCCACGCCAGGGCCTGCCCACGTCAATGAATTTCTTCACATGAGCCCGCTAGTGCGCGATGACGGACAGAGGGAAGATCGTATTGATAAAAGTGAGGTCCTTTGTCATGTGTGGGCTCGTAGGTTCTGCTCTTCTGTGGGTAGGACTTGTCTTCCCAGCCGGGATTTGTTTAGCGGACGTTTACTGAGCACCTACTACGTGCCAGGCGTGGTTTGAGGTTCGGAGGGTGCTGAGGGGAGCGGAACACAGCCTCTTAGAGGCCGGGGACATCGGTCGCCTTTGCTTTTTGTCCCCGCCTTCCCATGCTTGGCACCCCACAGAAGCCAATTATTACATGAATGAAAGAATGGGCTCCCCTAAGGAATCATGTTTTTTATCCCTTGCAGCATTTCTGAGCGTTTGCTCACTTGCATGTTTCAGTACGCTTAGATTACCAAATCTAATCTTCCTAACTACCTCCGGAGCAAGTACTGTAATTATGCTCAATTAACAGACAAGAAACCAAGGAGGCGGAGTGGTGTAACTTGATGAGGCCACGTCTGCTCCCAGTGTCCACGCTGCCATGCCCCGCGGCCTCTCCAGGGACACCGCAGGCCCTGCCTGCCTGCAGCTCAGACTATTGAGCCAGTCCTCGTTTCTGACGACCTTCATGGGAACT
The DNA here is from genome assembly GCA_004027555.1 of Craseonycteris thonglongyai. Taxonomy (NCBI): domain Eukaryota; kingdom Metazoa; phylum Chordata; class Mammalia; order Chiroptera; family Craseonycteridae; genus Craseonycteris; species Craseonycteris thonglongyai. Next base: position 124,267 of record PVKE010000618.1, on the reverse strand, counting down.
AGGCCAAGTAGAACCATGGGCTCGGTGAGCCTGACCCATCCCCACACAGAAGCTGGTGTCTGCAAGGCCAGGCTGCCCACCGCTTTCAACCCTAGCGCAGCTGGTCTGGCAGCGTGGATCGGAAGACATCCAGCCCCATGATAAGGTGCTCACACCTGGCTGTCAACGTCCCTTTAACACACCTTCTGGGGAAGCCGGGATGGCTCAGTGGGTTAAGCGCTCACTTTGTAGCGCCGGGGACCGGGGATCGAATCCCGGCCCCGGCCTGTGCGGAACCATATGCTGAGCTGGGAGCTCCCCCAGTTCAGTTCTCTCTCTGTCTCTGTCTCTGTATCTTTCTCTCTCTCTCTCTCTGTCAAAAATAAAAATAAATAAATAAATAAAAATTTAACACACTTCTGTGCACATCTGTGCAGCAAAAATTATACTTAATAACATGCACAAGGGGAAGCCGGGCTGGCTCAGCAGGTTGAGAGCTTGTCTTGTAGCCCTGGGGTCTGAGAATTGAGTCCCGACCCTGGCCCTGGCCCGTGCAGACCCATATGCTGAACTGGGGCGTGCTCCCCATGCAGGAGGACCCCAACCTAGTTCCTGCCTCGCATGGCTCCCGCCCACCTGTGTGGAATGAAACCATGTCGAAAGCTGATGACGTACAACTATGGAGACTGCTCTGGGCCCTCCCCCTTCTCTCCCTCTCTGGCAAAAACAATTAAAAAACAACAACAAAAAACCCCCCCAGAAAACAACACACACGGAGCAAAATGGTTTGCCTCTAGGTTCAGTTTTATTTCTTCATTGTGGAAAGAATATGCAAACAAAGAAAATCATGCCCTTCTTGGGGGAAGATTCCCTAAGTATAGAAATTGTCTTCCCTGCTGGGTGACAAACATTCAGCTCAGGATTAATGTCTTAAGACATTAGGGGCCATTGAGAGAGGTGGAAAGGATTAAGTGGAGGGATGGTGGCTGGGGGTGCTGGGGTGGGGGGTAAGTAAGGTGACCAGATTTTCACATTGGTAAAGCGGGACACCATTGGCCGGGGGGAGGGGGTTCTTGATTAAAAATTGGGTCTATCTCCTGCCGTTCCCTAGCTTGTGCATTCTTTCCAAACATCGGGACTTTTTAAAAATGCCGCGGGATGCGGGACAAATTGTTAAAAATCGGGACTGTCCCGCAAAAGCGGGACGTCTGGTCACCTTAGGGTAGGGAGTGTTGGATACCTGCCTGCATCTTAGGGTGGGTTGTAGAAAAGCCCCTCCAACAACCTTACAGCCCCACACGGGGTCATTGTTCCCTCACGTTCAAAGGAACACTCTAGACTCTGTAATCTCTTCCAATTGAGGTAAAATTAGCGTAACATGAAATTAACCACTTTACAGTGTACAATCTGGTGGCACTTAGCACATTCACAGTGTTATGCAACCACCTCCTCTATCTGCTTCGAAAACATGTTATTCCTCCCACAGGAGCCCCCCCCCCCCCTACGAAGCTAGAGTAACATAATCTTTTAAGGACCCGTTCAATTATAGAATTCTGTGGCTCCAAAATAGGAAATGGACTCCCTGAGCTCTGTAAAAATGCCCTCCAGGCACGGTGAAGGCCCGAAGATTACCCCATAAACGTAGAACATCTAAATATTTGTCTCTAACAAACACAACAGGGTGCATGACCAGGATTGCCCGGACAGATGATTCCGGGGCCGGTCATTGCACAGCTCCTAAGTGCTGGAAACTTCCACAGCAGGGCCACCCCGGTGCCCACGGGGTTGCCTCCCTAGCAGCCGAGGCCCTGGCCGCAGAGGCTCAGAGCAGATTTGCGCACATACCTTTGGCTCCTGGACAAGACGTGGGATTCACATGTTCGTGTCTTATCACTTGGAAAACCACTGCTCTCTTCACTGGGGAAAGGTGATACTCTCCTAGGAAGTCAGATTCCTGAACCAAGGGGCATTTTTGCAGCCACCCCCCGGGTGGCATGAGCCTATCCCATCACCTCATCAGTAGTGGGGTGCCGTGGGGAGGGGACGATCGCACGGTTAGGAGACTTCGCTTGGGAAAATGGCCCGTGGGTTCTCTGACTCTCAGCTGTCTTGCTTCTCCAAAGGAGGAGTTGTTTGTGCTCGGTGGACCTCCAATGTTTTCAGGCTGTGAAATTCAAAGCCTGAAATTGTTCAAAGATCCAATCGTAGGGGCTGTGGGTGAGGGGGACTCCGAGCATGTCTCATTCAGCGCCCCCTCCTCTGGGAGGAGATGCAGTGGAACCCCCCGAATCCTAGAGCACAGCGTGAAACCCCCCAATCTGGACTCTGCAGGAATCCCAGGCTCTGGTGTTGATGGTCTTTGGACCTTCTGTTCACCGTCTGTGAATTTCTGCTTTTTTTATTGGCCTCAGGTAACGAAGAAATGTCCATGTATGTGACAACCACACTGTCCCCGGAATCCTCTGTGAGACCTCTCCCAGGCTCACCTAGCAGGCAGCCGTCCCCCTCCCCCAGCCCCGCCTCCCTGCTCACACCTGTGGGGTCTCGCAGGTTCTGCCCAGGTTTCCAGGCTGCCTCCTCGGCTGCTCCATGTCACACGGTCACTAAAAGACCAGATGATGGCGGCGAGGACTGAGGTGCTCATGTCTAGTCGAACTGGCTGTCCCCCCCCCCCCCCGGAAGGAGACTCATGACAGAAGCACCTTGAATTTAAGGGTAGCGTCTAGAACTGCAGATAAGTTCTGCTTTCTCTTTTTTGTTTTTAGTCCCCGTGCTCTTCGAGGGCATCAGACGTATGGCAGTTTTATCAGTAAAACGGGCGTCTCCACCGTGTGGTGAGGGGAACGCCACCAGCACAAACGGGTGTGTTGTGTCTTTACGGCCGGGCGCTGGAATGACTAATCTCACGGGGATCAGGGGCTGAGAAAGTCCTTCAGTCACTAGCATGAGAACATGGTTGAGTTCAGACAGGACAGAACACTGTGTGGCTGAAGGCGCCACTCCCTAATCATGAAGTCTAGTGACCTAAGTGCGAAATAATTGTAACCTAAACAAAACACCTCATCTGGCATTTCTACGGAAAGATTCAATTGCCCGAATGAATAATCTGAACAAATGAAACACAGCAACGCTGCAGTTGGAAAGACGCCCTGCGGGGCGGCCCTCTAGATGCTCTGGGCCTGAGACGGCCGCTCCTAATGCCTTCTATTTGCCACGGCTCCTTGCAGACGTAGCCTCAGAATTATATCAGCTCACACCCCACGGGGGACGCGGGCACGTCCCTACCCGACCTCCTTGGAGGGACGGGAGCTCCCCTGAGGCATCTGGTTGGCTGTGGGAAGTGAGGGCCTGGGCCCCTTCTCCTGACTTCTCCCCGAGTGCTCTCGGAACACCGGCAACAGCTCCACGGTTCATTGACTTGGACCGAGGCTTGACAGCTTGCAAAGCAAATTCTTTTGTAAGGACTGTTATAAAGGTCTCATTGCTCAAGTGGAATCGAGCAAAACTGCCAAGTCCCCTCTCTCCTTAGATGCATAAACATCCAGGAGTAACTACACTCAGCCCGGAGCTGCTTAGAGAATACACGGAAGGTTCCAGAAAGGGCAATGGCACCTCACAAGGGGCAGTCTGGTGTGGTGCTCCAGAGCCCAGCTCACATGTGCTCTGCTTCTCCCTCTGCTGCCCACCAGCCGGGGAGCTGGGAGTAGCCGCTTAGCTTCTCCGTGCCTCAGTTTCCTTATCTGTACACAGGGTTGTACCCGGGCCCTGCCTTTGAAGGGGGTAATGAGTTAGTTGATGCAAAGCACTTAGACCCATGCTCACCATTTACTACACAAAAAAACAAGAGGCAGAAATCCCCGCCCATCCATTTGGGGTGGGGGCGGGGCACACAGGAGACACTCGATAAGGTCGTTGGCTCCCAGTTAGGAAAGACCCTTTGCCAATAAGTCACCCATTCACCAGTGTTTGGGCACCTCCTTCCCACAGGCCTTTGTGGGCAACACTTCGCGGCTAAGGTGTCCTGCCAGCCAGCAGCCATCAGTACACACAATGTGCTGCCAACAACACCAGTGTCCGGGAGGTGCCCAGCTGCCTGTGTGCGACCCTGCCCGCCTGCCAACCCAAGGGCCATGTGTTTTACATCCGTGGTGAACCGGGTCAAAGTTTAGAGTTGTGTGAGGACTCGCGTGGCTGGTCGAGGGTTGGCGGTCACCCAGGGCTCACCCAGGGCTCACTGTTCAATGATTATCTCCCTGGGCTGATTGTGGTGAGCTGGCCCAGAGCATAACCAGCCGTGGCCGCGATCCAAAGCCCTGCCCCTGACGTCAGAGACGAGCCTCCTGGGTGGGGACAAGGGGCAGGGCCTTTCTCCTCCAGGAGACATAAAGCCAGGAGGTCCCACCACCAAACACCAGGCACAGCCTTCCCCCGGGAAAGGACTCTAACCAGCGGGAAGAGCCCGAAGGACAGCCTTGGATCTCTGACTGAGGTCAGCCAGACAAGGTGAGTCGAGCTTTGGAGTTTACCTTCCTCAGCCTCATGGAGGTGACGTGAACTCTCTTCCCCTCAGAGCTACGGCTGTCAGGGGGGCGGGACACCCCAACAAACAAAGCACGTGGAAGCGGCTGGAGGGTGGCTGGAGGGCAGCTGGGGTTGTTTTTGTTCTGGACGCCTGCGCTTTCTCTTTCAGGGAATCTTGGCTCCGGTGCTCCGCCCGACAACCCCACAGAGATGCCTCCTCAGCTGCGGAACGGCCTCGATGTGTCCGCCAAAGTCGTCCAGGGCACCCTGGACAGCCTGCCCCAGGCGGTGAGGGAGTTTGTGGAGGGCAATGCCAAGCTGTGCCAGCCGGACCACATCCACATCTGTGATGGCTCCGAGGAGGAGAGCCGCCGGCTGCTGAGCCACATGGAGGACCAAGGGACCATCAAGAGGCTGAAGAAGTATGACAACTGGTGAGTCCAGCCTCCAGCCCACCAGCGCCCGCACGCCCCCTTTGGCCAAGGTGCTGTTGGCAGAAAGGGGCGGATGAAGACCCCCTTGGGGAGTGGGGGTTGCCAGGAAAAACCCTGGAGAAACTTTATAAAAGGGAATGGCCAGGGCCGTCTGAGCTTGAGGGGAATGACATTCGTGGAGCCCGTCTTCCACGAGATGGCAAATCCAAACCAACGTTCTTTGCCCACGGGCTCCCTGGTCGAAACGGAAGTTGGCCCGTCTCTGTCCTAAGACTGGCTCATGGTCTCCTGACTGTCCCCTGACCATGGCCCCCCGGAGAACATCATCACGAGCACGTCGGTGGTGTACTCAGCCCCTGCTAGGTGTGGGGAGGGCGTGACCGTGAACCTGCCGGCCCGTCCGAAGTGACGCTCGGCCGAGGGAACACAGAGGCCACGCAACCATAGCAGCCCGCCCGCCTCCCACCCTAACCCGTGTGCTTTTGCCCTTTGCAGCTGGTTGGCCCTCACGGACCCGAGGGACGTGGCCAGAATCGAAAGCAAGACAGTCATCATAACCCAAGAGCAGAGAGATACGGTGCCCGTCCCCAAAAGCGGCATCAGCCAGCTGGGTCGCTGGATGTCCGAGGAGGACTTTGAGAAGGCGTTCAACGCCCGGTTTCCGGGGTGCATGAAAGGTAAATAAAACACTGATTTGATTGGGCAAAACATCGGCTAGCCCGACGGTCCCCGTAACAGTCACGGGCACTTCCACGGCCCCGAGAGCTCTGAATTCCACGGTGAAGCTGGCAAGGCCTTGAGAGTGTCCATCTGGGTTTGGGTTGTGCCGACTGCCTCCCAGGAAGCGCTTGTGAGCTGTTTCTGCACATGTGGATGTCAGCGGGCCTGGTGGACCCTTGTCCATTGGGGGGCTGGTGGCAAGCAGGGCATGAGGTCCCTAAGGGGTCCCCCTGGGAAAGCAATGTTGTGCTGTGTGTGAGGCCGAGGTCATTTCTCACCCGCTGCCCCTGACTGACCCCACAGGCCGCACCATGTACGTCATCCCGTTCAGCATGGGGCCCCTGGACTCGCCTCTGTCCAAGGTGGGCATCGAGCTCACAGACTCCCCCTACGTGGTGGCCAGCATGCGCATCATGACGCGGATGGGCACGCCCGTCCTGGAGGCTCTGGGTGATGGCGAATTCATCAAGTGCCTCCACTCCGTGGGGTGCCCTCTGCCTTTGAAAAGTAAGCACCAAAAGCTGGGATTTTCCCCAGTAAGCGTAGCCTTCAGTCCCGGGCCCGTCCTCCGGGCACCGCGGGGAAGGGTCATGCCACACTAACATGGGTGTGTTCTCCTGTGCAGAGCCTCTGGTTAACAACTGGGCCTGTAACCCAGAGCTGACCCTCATAGCCCACCTGCCCGACCGCAGAGAAATCATCTCCTTCGGGAGCGGGTACGGCGGGAACTCGCTGCTGGGGAAGAAGTGCTTTGCCCTCCGGATAGCCAGCCGGCTGGCCAAGGAGGAGGGGTGGCTGGCAGAACACATGCTGGTGAGACACAGGGACTTCTGGGTGTGCACGGCCAAGGGCGTGGGGCGGAGTGGGGGCGGCACGTACGTAGCACACTACAGTTCCCACCGGGCAAGACCCAGCCTGCCCAAGGTCAGGTCTGGACATTCCATCCACAGTGATTAGTACACGCACTGGGGGGTGGCCCTTCCGAAGCACTTCAAACACAACCAGACCCACCGAAAGCCTTTGGACTTCATTCTTCCAAATACTCGTTTTGATACCTGAACAAACCGAAGTTGGGGACCCATTTTGGGGGGAGGGGACTTCTAGGAACACTCCCAGCTGCCGTCTTGACCACTGGGAAAGAAAGGAAGGGAGGGCTCATGGAGGAACCTCGGGTCCTACAGATCCTGGGCATAACCAACCCAGAGGGCCAGAAGAAGTACTTCGCGGCTGCGTTCCCCAGCGCCTGCGGTAAGACCAACCTGGCCATGATGAACCCCACCCTCCCGGGGTGGAAAATAGAGTGCGTGGGCGACGATATTGCCTGGATGAAGTTCGACCAGCAAGGTGAGTCTTTCAGACCCAACAGCTGTGGGTAATACTGGGACCTAAGTTAATTTCCGGCTCCTAAAACATGCCGTATTCTCCAAAGTCCACACTGGACTTTTAATTCAGAAATGTGTGTTCTTGGGGAAAGCCGGGACGGCTCAGCGGGTTGAGCGCTCGCTTTGAGGCCATGAGGACCGAGGATCGAATCCCGGCTCCGGCCCAGGCAGGACCCACGTGCTGAACTGGGGAGTTCCCACAGTTCGGTTCTCTAACTGTCTCTGTCTCTGTCTCTCTCTCTATCTGTCAAAAAGTAAAATAGAAATAAATATGCACT